>VZTY01000126.1:17136-31213 GCA_013400935.1 Turnix velox
GATGTAAATTGGAAGGGGGTAGATTTAGACTTGACATAAGAAAGAGATTCTTTCTAGTGAGGGTGGTGAAGCAGTGCTTCAGGTTGCCCAGGGAGGTTGTGGATGCCCCCTCTCTGGAGGTGTTCAAGACCAGGCTGGACATGGCACTGAGCAGCCTGATGTAGTGGGAGGTGTCCCTGCCTGTGGCATGGGGGTTGGAACTCCATGATCTTTGATGTCCCTTCCAACCCAAACTATTCTATGATTCTGACTTCTAACCTGAGGGGGTCCTACAGAAAGGCAGGGGAAGGAATTTTTAATCTGCTATGGGATGGGAGGACTAGAAACAATGGACCTTTTTCATCTTTTCCTCTTACTTGTTTGTTGTAGTAAGCAGCCTGAGCAAGAAATAACTGACAGTTTTTAAAAGAGATTAAAAAAAAAGTTCTTTGTTCACTTTTATCTCAGGATGGTGAAAGTACAAGGAAATAAATGACAAACTTATTAAAGTTCATGACAAAGAGAGAGAATAGGCTTCCATTCTGCCTAGCCCAGTGTGAGAGGTGAGGGGAAGTGGGGGAAACAACTTTCTAGTGGAAAAATAACCTTTCGAGTGGAAAAATAACCTTTCTAGTGGAAAAATACTCTCTCCAAGGCAGTTGAGAGAGCAAGTAGAGGCTGAGGGGTGTGCAGATGCCAGCCTGCACCTGCAGCAGTTTGTCTGCCTGTGCCTGGCAGCCCACTCACCCTCAAGCAAGCTGGGGCAAGCACCTTGGAATATGGGCTCTGGGTATGCCTGAGGACACATCTGCAGCCACATGGTGTGTGGAGAAGAGTCTGGCCATGAATAAAGTCTGGTCCAAGTGCAGCTGGAGGCACAATCAGGAATTCAGAGCTTGAGATATCTCAATTTTGAGGTATCAGCTGAGAAATGGTTGGTTATTTTGTTGTATGCATAGCAGTGACCCCAGGAATTAATCTGGAAAAAGAGTCTGGCCATGAATAAAGTCTGGTCCAAGTGCAGCTGGAGGCACAATCAGGAATTCAGAGCTTGAGATATCTCAATTTTGAGGTATCAGATGATGATGCTCAGATGAGAAAAGGTTGGTTATTTTGTATGCATAGCAGTGACTCCAGGAATTAATCTGGAACAACAGATTGAGTGGAATAACCACTTACAAAGCTTCAGGGATTCCCTTCTAGGAGTGTGTTTTGCTCTGCACAGAGAATAATCTCTGTTCCCATATAGCTCACATGTTTGTGGATCCCTCAGTTGTACAGATGTGCAGTTCAATCACTCAGTTTTAGATTCAGCCACTGCCAAATAAAAAAAAGGATGGAGGTTTTAAGGAATACAGCACACAGAGAAAACAAACTGCAGTTTCAGTGTGGTTAAATAAAGCTTCTACTTAATAACATAATGAAGCAGCTACCACAGTAACCATACACAAAGTGGTTGTTATAACACTGCTCCTTTGTTTTTGCCCTCTGTGACTGTAAGTCATGCATTGACGTAGGATGGAGATATGTGGGTGTAATAAATATTAGGGTGTTCTCTTCTATGCTCTCTGCCACCACAGGGAGGAAAATCAATAAAGAAGAGATAAGAAATTTGTCTTGAAGGGTGAAGCTGTGATTCAGCATTGTCTGAAGTGCCAGCCAGGTTTTTATTTGGACCTTCTACTGCAAAATTAAATAGCAATAAGAATTGTGTAGAACAGAAGAGCCATCAGGGCTCACAACCACACCTTGACCTTCACTTCCAAGGTCTGGCTTTGACACTTAAAAAGGGTCTCCTTGTTGATCCTGATCTATCTACAAGCATCCCAGCATTTGCAGGGAGGTTCCTGGCAGTGTGTGGTGGCCAGGAGACCTCTGGTGATGTGACACAGCCTGGCTGGGGGTCTGCAGTGACCTTGACTTTGTGGCAAGACTTTCAGACCCTGCTGCTGGGCTGGTTCAGCCACCAGCATTCTCCCCCCTGTCTCTGCTGCTGTGCAGCCATGTCATTCCTACAGATTTATGCAGATCTGTGAAAGTACAAGGAAATAAATGACAAACTTATTAAAGTTCATGTCATCTTTCTCTTGAATAGCCTCCCATTCTGTGTAGCCAAGTGTGAGAGTTGAGAGGAAGGGGGGAAATACCTTTCTAGTGGAAAAAAAACCTTTCTAGTGGAAAAATGCTCACTCCAAGGCAATTGAGAGAGCAAGTAGAGGCTGAGGGGTGTGCAGATGCCAGCCTTCACCTGCTTTTCCAGCTGGGGGGCTGTAAACTGGATGCAAACTTATTTCCAACACCTTTTTCAGGGACTTTTCCTGCCTGCTGGAGACCAAGCAAAAGCTTTAACCCCATTTGTCTTGCAAAGGGGCCCCTTGCTCATGCCAGTGTTTAAAGGAAGGAGACATTCAGGCTTTTAGGAGGCTTTGCAAATGCCTCTTCCATTGTGCCCATGTGGGGTTTGGGCAGAGGAATGCCTGAGTCCCNTCACCTGCTTTTCCAGCTGGGGGGCTGTAAACTGGATGCAAACTTATTTCCAACACCTTTTTCAGGGACTTTTCCTGCCTGCTGGAGCCCAAGCAAAAGCTTTAACCCCATTTGTCTTGCAAAGGGGCCCCTTGCTCATGCCAGTGTTTAAAGGAAAGAGACATTCAGGCTTTTAGGAGGCTTTGCAAATGCCTCTTCCATTGTGCCCATGTGGGGTTTGGGCAGAGGAATGCCTGAGTCCCCAGCTCCCAGCTGCTCAGCTCCATCAGAAATGGGCTCCTTCTGGGAATGTGCTGAGATGAGAGCTCTGGCACTAGGGAAAGGTGGTGAAAAGCAAAAGTGTTGCTGGTGTTTAGGTGCCTGCAGGCTTATGCAGCAGCTGTGCAATGCTATTTGCTGTCTTACTTTTGCATTCACCACCCAAATTCTGCATGAGAACACTGTCTTGAATCTGTTTGCCTCTGACTTGCTCACAGTGCAGTAACTACTGCACAGAATCATCTCTTCCCTTTCTAAAATGCCTCTTTGTCTCTTTGCCTTCATGACATTCTTTTATTTCACCTCTTGTTGACTCTATCCCCTCATCTGTCCCCTAAAATTGATCTTCTAAGAGTCCTGATTCCACCATTGCCAGTCTCATGATTTCCTCTAAGGCTGCAGTCAGCATCCCTCCATCATCTCCCAGTCCCATCAACAACTGCTGCTCTTCCCCAGAGCTGTGGAGTTTCCAAACAAAAAGGGTGATTTTATGTGGGTTTTTTGATTTTTTTTTCTTCAGTGTTTCCTTTCTGGAAGTTTCCTCTGCAAAGGGATAGCAGGTAAGGCAGGGCAGCCCATTGCATAACCTGCTGCAATGATGTGTTTGCTTGGGTAAAAAAAAACAGGGTGCAGAACCCAGCCAGTTCCCAGATTTCATACTTTTCCCAAATGTTTTTGCAGGAAAGAATTCACATTTTGCTTCCTCTGCTGTTGCAAAGGTTCAAAGCATTCATCCTTGGCATATGGTTTTTATTTTATTTTGAGTTTTATTTATCCTTGTTTTCCCTGGATGTAGAAACCACCATAACTAAGCTGCACTGTGATCCAAATCCATGTTGAACTACATGGTAAAACAATGAAAATAAAATTTAAACAAAAAGCAAAGGAACTTGGCACTAAACCACAGCATATTTCCTAACAGAACCATTGCTGCCCCACAGAATCATTACATTGCTGACATCCTGGAAATAAAACAAAAATTACCCTTGTGAATATTTTTCATCCAAATGCAAGGGACACTCTAAAAATACATTTATATATGCATGTGGATAACATAACATCAGCTAAGATCACTTGAATTTTATTTTTCTCTATAATTTCCTTGATTACATAGCTCTTACCTTTTATTTGTCTCAGTAAAAGTCAGAGAAAAACCATGATTTCCCACTTACAGGCAATATACAACCATGTTCTCAGCCCTAGCCCCTCTAACAAGCATGTTTTTAATGTACTTTGGATTTATCTCTGTTTTTTTTTCTTCTTAGAAAATTATTCCTGTGTGGAAATAAGGATTGGATTGATTTAAACAGTTGTAATTTTCAAAAGTAGGAAAAAAAAACATTTATTACTGTTGCTGCAAATTGCAAAAGTAGAAAAAAAAAACCAATTTATTTTCTAGCCTAAGTTTATAGTCAACCCAGTAGTCTTATTTCTGAATTGTTAGGAAATAATTCAGCAGAAAAATCCCCAAACTTGATCCAAAATTTTATTCTATATAAAACTCTAAAAAATAGACAGGGAAATCTTCTTTATTTGAAGGAATGAATTCCATACTTTAGGAAGATAATACTTTTCTAGCTAAAATAGCATTAGACATGGGATTTATTAGTGCAGACAGATGTCAGTCATTCATCCCACTTGTTATTACTCCTTTGAAACAAAATGCTCAGTGTAGGTTAGTAGAATTCCTACAAGTCACTAAAAAATGCTGTTCTAACAGAAGAAGATGTTGGCAAAAACATGGGAGAGTCAGAGTTAATCTCATGGAGAACAATGAGCCCTTAAATAATAAAAAAAAAGGGAGTTTCTACATTTTTAAATCCTCCATTTAAAATGAATTAATGATCAAACAATTTGCTGTGCAGACACATTCTCCTTGCATTAATTGTGGCAGAGGGAACAAGTTCTAACAATATGGTGATTAAAAATAATCATATTTCAGTCCAGAGTTTAAAAAAGACTGAAAAGTTTCTGGAGATAAGTTTGTTTTTCACCTTGAAGTAGTCCATGGTAGAAGCAAGCAGAAGTTTTTACTCTCCTTGATAAAGATCATCTGAAGTGAAATAAAGCAGCAGTTTCAGTTTCACAGACCAGAAAAAATCTCTTGATGTCATGAGGGGCTTTGTAGCACACCAAGGAGAAGTTCAGCCACTCAGGACTTTGCATTTACTTCTTCTCACACCAAGAAATCTTCTCCTGGAGGACAGGGGAGGACACACTGTGGGAATTTCTGAAGAATGGACAACCTTGAAGTCACCCACACTAAAGCAATGTGTAAAACATACAAATTGTTTCAAATAGTTGTTCTTTTTTATTCGACCTGTCAAGACCTGCTAAAGACCTGCCACAGACCAGCTGAGCATCTTTAGAGCCTGCAGGAAATGTGCTGTAAGTCACACACTTCACATCAAACCAGAGAGTGTGGGAGGGCTCTGCTTCATCTTCACCTTCTGCTTCTACTTCTCTTGGTCAGTTTTTCACATGAACAATCAGTGAGAACGTTCAGAAACTCCTTCTTTCTGAATTTGAACCAGTCAGGAAAAAAAAAAATCTGCATTAAAATCTAGCAAGCAAGCTTTGTCTTCTTTCTTTATTAGTGTCAAAGATTTTGCTCTGACTCAGTGCAGACCTTAAAGCTTACAGGAAATGATCAGTCTGCCTCTGCTTTGCATGGAGGTGAAGGAGGTGGGAGGGAAACTCCCTCCAGGTTATTTGAATGATTTATTTCTCTTTTATCATATCACACAGTGCTTGAAGCTGATGAGTTGATGATCTAGTTGTGGAAATGACACCCCTTACTGAATTTCTAGTTCCACAAAACTTCTGGCAAGTTTGAGGAGGGCAAAAGCAGTGTGCTTTGCTGGATAAATGGGCACAAGACTCTTGCCTGAGTAGAATTCAGCCTTCACAACTGGCTGTACACAAAAAACAGTCCACACCAGTGGCTGAAAAAATTTCTTCTCATCTTGAATCACTCTCTAAATGTTGTTCTGCCTGCTGAGAGCTTGGGGAGCAGCTGACTTAATGAGCTAAATCTGTGAAAGCAGCAGGCAGAGTTGATGACCTTCAGTTGATACCACAAAGAGTCAAGTCAGACCGCTCCTTCCTCTTTGAGTAGTCTAGACAGAGATGTGAAAAGTAATTTGAATGATCTTCTAATTGTCATGGAACTAATCAGCAGATTGTGTTGCGTGTCTGAGACTCGTTTATTCCCGTCTAGAGATTCAATAAATCTCTTCCCAATCAAACCCAGCACAGAGGGATCTTGACAGGCTTGAGAGGTGGGCCCGAGCCAACCTCATGAAGTTCAACAAGGCCAAGTGCAAGGTCCTGCACCTGGGTGGAAGCAATCCCAAGCACAGACACAGGCTGGGTGGAGAGTGGCTTGAGTGCAGCTCCATAGAGAAAGACTTGGGGGTGTCAGTTGATGACAAACTCAACATGAGCCAGCAGTGTGCGCTCGCAGCCAAGAAGGCACCAACCAAATCCTGGGTTGCATCAAGAGGAGTGTGACCAGCAGGTCCAGAGAGGGGATTTTGCCCCTCTACTGGGCTCTGGTGAGACCCCACCTGGAGTTACTGTGTCCAGTTCTGGAGCCCTCAACACAGGAAGGACATTGAGCTGTGGGAGCAGGTCCAGAGGAGGCCACCAAGATCGTCAAAGGGCGGGAGACTATGAAGACAGGCTGAAGGAGTTGGGGTTGTTCAGCCTGGAGAAGAAGAAGGCTCGGAGGGGACCTCATAGTAACTTCTCAGTACCTGAGGGGGTCCTACAGAAAGGCAGGGGAAGGAATTTCTAACATAATATGGGATGGGAGGACTAGAAACAATGGATGTAAATTGGAAGGGGGTAGATTTAGACTAGACCTAAGAAAGAAATTCTTTCCAGTGAGGGTGGTGAAGCACTGGAACAGGTTGCCCAGAGAAGTTGTGGATGCCCCCTCTCTGGAGGTGTTCAAGACCAGGCTGGACCAGGCACTGAGCAGCCTGATGTAGTGGGAGGTGTCCCTGCCTATGGCAGGGGGGTTGGAACTCGATGATCTTTAAGGTCCCTTCCAACCCAAACTATTCTATGATTCTATATTCCCTGAGATCTCAGGATACTTTCAAAGAATCACTGAAAATGTCAGTGGTGGCCAGGATTATTTAGGACCCTCTGCCCTACATTTACAGCCTAAATATAACCCCATGGAATTTTCCCATATACTGAGAAAACTGAAATGTTCTAGAGCATATTGGCAACTTGCCACCTTGCTTTTATGTCACATCATGTGCTCAGGGGACCAAAAAGAGGGGACCATATGAATTTAACTCTGTAGCTGCTATCTCTCTTGCAAGTGTCACATTAGAGGCAGATTTCTGCATTTGCCTTGAACAGTTGTAAAAGGGTAGGAGGATATTCTTGACTATTTTTGAAGTGCCAAATGTATTTGGGAAGAGAAGAAGAATATTTCAGATCCAGGTAAGTCAATCTTTTAGAGTATGGGTGAAGCCCTGAAAGCCTTGAGGAGCAAAGTTGTTTAAGAAAATGAGCCAAATAGATACAAAAATTCACTGCTCGTGCTAGCAGGGGAGATAAGAAAAGAAGAGTCTCTTCTAGTCAGAAGTTGCAACTCTGTGAAGACTTTCCACTCTGAAGGCAGGAGCCTGAAAATGCTTTTCTTTGATACCCACAAACTTAATCTTGGGCTGATATAAATTTCATTATAGGAAAGTGGACAAGAAGATAATGAGAGAAATTAAAAGGATACAGATTAGAAGTGTTCATTCTGCCTATTAACTCCATCTTGCACTCTAATGGATTCTCTTTTGGCCATGGTGTTGTGTGCAAGCTTGATTTGTAATGTTTTATGTGCATGTAATGGTAGGTTAAAGTTACATGTTTATTAAAAGAAAAGCTACAGGGCTTAGCCAATCTATGATCATCCCAGATAAAAGCTGATTCATTTTGGCCCGAGGGCAGAATCACTGGAATAAATCCTACTGAGTGCTAAAATCAGAGAGAATCAAAGCTCCAAATCTGGCAGGCAAGAGCTTTAATCTAGAAGCACAATATACATTGTATTATAGTTTGTATTTTAATGTACTCATTGCTTGAGGAAAAAAGCATCTGCTTTGCATTATGCCTGCAGTGCAGAGGACATTGATTTCATCACATCTCTGTCGAGCATCACAATAAATGGGCTGTGAACCATTCTTCAAATAACTTCTTTAAGGAATATAACAACTGCTCTGATATTTCAAGGTATGAAAACATGAAGAGAATGAAATGGAATAGCTGTAAAAATGCACTTTGAGAGGAGGTTTCTGAACTGTATGGATCATCTTCTATTTATATTTTTTTTCTCCATTTTGACAGTTGGCTTTATCTTCAGCTGTCATTGATGAAATTGATTCAAAACTTTCACTTTGTTCTTATTCTGCCTACTATTGGGAAGAGATATTGATCTGCAGCATGAAAGCTGTAGGACATCTTGTGCCTGCTTTTCTTTTATTCTACAGGAAAGTTACTGCTTACAGCAGGCAGGAGAAATCCAGCAGAACTTCATATTTTCATAAGGGATTAAGGCAGAAAGCATTTACTAAGCTTTATAAATTGTTGGGGTTAACAAAAAGTGGATGTCACTTTGTTTTCTGCACCTTAAAAGGTGAAATAAAAACCCAAAAACATACTGCATGCAAGTGTTTTGCAAAAAAAAAGTCAATTAAATGTTTTGACACAGGAGCAAATTATGTGTTCCTTTTGGAACTTCACATTTTTCTAGATTAAATTTTATTTTTAGCCTGCAATTGAAAATAAAATTGATCAAGGTGATCATAGAATACCTCAAATTGGAAGGGACTTTTAGATTATACCCTGTACCTTATTTTTTTCCATTTTTTTTTTAGCTAATGCATACTTTTTTCACTGTAGTTGGCAGAGGAAGTGATCATACAATTCTAGTTCCCTTTTTGGTATCTAAAAGAAGACCATGAAACTAATTGAAATGACAGTGGCACTTAGCTTGGTGTGTCATTCTGTATATTCTTTTCCTCCTTGATATAAGTCAGTGTCTCTGTAGGTGGCAGAACCCAAATAAATGAAAAAAAATTCAAACAGAATTTTCAGTTCAGTCTTTTGCAGTCAGTTCAGTCTTTTTCAAACAGTCTTTTGCAAAACTAAGCAAAAATGGAGATGAAAACAAAATATTATGTTACCATTACACTAAACAAAGAGAAGAAATCAGAAGAACTGACCCTTCCAGGGTCCAGAACCAGATGACAGAATTTATCTGTGCTGCAAAGATTCTGTCACACGTGGTCAGTGGCTGCTCATGACTTCAAAGGAATTCTGAGACCAGGATCTCAAGGAAAATATGTACAAGAGAAACCCCTGAAGAAAATGACCTTTCTGGCAAAGATCACCTTGGTATTTCAAGTCCATCAGCCTGTGTGTAAAAGAAAATGCTGTAAAACCTTTAATGAATGCCCCTGAATTTGGGTTAAAGCCAAAGAAAAATGCTGCAGCACTGCTTTTCAGAGAAAGCAAAGTTATTATTGATGGGTGTGGGGTAATTATTATCCACCTCTTTGAAGCACAAGGTTTTAAATGGCAGTTTAAAGCATCAGGTAAATTGCATGTGTCTTAAAAAATAAAGTGCCTCTTTTTATTGACAGTGCACACATTTGGCCAGGAGGAAATCTGGGAAAGGTGAAGATTTATTGGAAGAAGGGACAGGAAGTTTTTATAAAGATCAGGACTCTAAAATCCATGGGTTTTTTTGTGTGTGTGTGGCTCTTATTGCATCTATTCCAGCAATCTGATTTCACTGAGAATTTGCTTACTGTGTTTACATGTGTATATGTATATTTATATAAATATATGTTTATACACATATTTTTATACACATATATATGTTTATATCTGTATAAAACTGCCTGATTTGCCTCTAAGCCCAGATTTTGGTGTGTGGAAAGAGTTCTCAGTCTCATTCACTTGAAGGAGATGCAGATTCTCATTTTGCTACCTGGAATTCTCTTCTATTGCACATCCTATAACTATTTAGAGTAAGATCTTCTCCTGGGTAAATAGTCTGGACAATTTAATTACTTAAAACTGCTAAATATGGGGCTTTATATTGTGCTTGTGTCCCAGAGAAGCCTTTCCATGTGTTTTTTTTTGTCAGAGACCAGAAGTTTGTAAAACTATGCAGGACTGTCCACAGAATGTTTGGCCTGGCCAGCAGCTTGTCTTTGACCCATTACCTCATCTTCAAACAGAAAAATGAGAACTAGGAGATAAGAGAGGAGCAGTTATGGTAGAGCTTTTGTTGGGGAAGTGAATGCATCATCTAGGAAAAATATCTAACTGTGTTCCAGCCAGCTGATGCTGCCCAGATACAGGCAAAGCATGTGCTTGAGGGATCTTTAAAAGACTTTGCTTTGGAAAAAATATCTCTTCAGAAATATTCTTCCTCCCTCACCAAGCCAGAGACCTGGAGGAAGAAGAATTAGCAAAGAAAAGTGAGCTGAGAGCCAGCAGTTTCCAGCAGAGATGAAGTGTTGCTGAATTTCAAGTCTGCCTAAGACAACCTGGGACAATCTCTGCACCACCCAGTGAGACTGGGAAATGTTCTGTCCAATGTCACTGGAAAAAATATTCAATTTGGCCAAATAGAGGAAAACCACAAGGATAATTGGAGCTGGAGGAGCTCTCCTATGGGGACAGGCTGAGACATTTGGGAATTTTCAGCCTGGAGTAAGAGAAGAAGGCTCCAGGGAGACCTCACAGAGAACTAACAGTGCCTGAAGAGGGGACTGGTGGGGGACTTCTTGCAAGGGCATGTAATGATGGTACAAGGGGCAATGGTTTCAAAGTAGAGCAGGGCATGATTAGAAAGAAATTACAAACATTAGAAAGAAGAGAGTGGTGAGGCACTGCAACAAGCTGCCAAAAAAGGTGGTGGAAATTCAAAGTCAGGCTTAACTAGGCTCTGAGCAACCTGATCTAGGGCAGGGGGGTTGGACTAGATGTCCTTTGAAGGTCCCTTCCAATTTGCCATGTTTTATGATTTTAAGTTGACTGTCTTCTCACCTGTCACAGAGAGGAGATGCCCCTGCCAGCAGCAAATGGATGGTCACCAAGATTCCTTGCTCACAAAATAGTCAAAGCCAGGATGCAGAGAATATTTGAGAGAATATGAGAGAATATTTGATCTGAATGGTTTAGTATTGAAGACTGAGCACCAGAGGTCAGAAAAATGAAGTAAAATGCTGTCCCATGAGGACAAATACACTGCATTTTCTTCAGTAAGACGAGATGGACAGTTTGTGCACCTAATATTGAAGTTGAATTCCAGACTTTTTGCTGATAGAATTAACTTCTATTGAGTTTTTTAAAGTTTTCTCACTACAGCATTGAGCAGTTATGAGCACAAAATGGTTACAACTTAGTGATGGATCAGAAAGATAAGTTAGTTTTGCAATTTCCAGATCTGTACCAGGGTATTTCAAACAGAATACTGCTCTAAAAGGTTGTGAGATGCTTATGCAGATCCTTTGGCTAGCCTGTAGCTGAAGTGTCATTAGATGACTGGGATTAAGTCCCTGAAAATTCTCCAATGTGTCATTCATGGATGTGGGGTAGGGAGAATGGATTTATAAATTCAGAATTTCAAAATTTATTGCTGTGACTTCTAGCTATGTGTATCCTGAGTAATTAAATGGCTGATTTAGATCTTGGCCATTAGTCATGCTCTTGATATGCTGTAAAAGACAAAAGAAAGCTCCATCTAGCATTACATCTGGTAACAGATCCCTTCCCATTGCAGCAGTGAAGCATTTCAGACAGTCACTCTTCATTCCTGGGAGTTAGGAATAAAATGGATGATGACATTCTAGCTGAGTGAGAAGGAAAAGATGCATACCAGTGAGACTGTGTCAGGACATTGCTAATACAGCAAAGGTTTCAATTTCCCACTGAAGGGCAGTGATTACATTCTTTGAAACTACACAGATGCTGAGAAAAAAAAAAACAGAAAGAAGGAAAACCTCAAACACTGATTTATTCCTCTCTCAAAAGATAATATTCCACAATTGATAAAATAAATTTATAAAATTTATGAAGTACAAAGTTTCTGTTGCCTCAACCCCTTCAAAAAGTGTATCAGTGTTCATGAAAAATACCTATCTAATGGAGCAAGTAATGGCAGGAATGAAATGTGGGAGAAGCCTTCTGTAAATTTTCTATCTTCTCTGCTTTGATGGCAAAAAGGTTTTAGACTAGATGAGAAAACTAGAGTTTAAAAACCCTGCAAGAAGAAGTGTTATTCAAGCTTGATTCATATTAATTTTTTAATATTTTTTAAGAGCTTTTCTGTGTTTTATACCAATGACAATTGTCTCTATTTTTGGAGGCATTGACCATTACTACCAGGATGGGAGCAAAATTAGGAGGTGCAGAGGTGAAATTCAGAGACAGAGACTCTCAGAACTGCTTTAGGCACATGCAGAGAGCATTGTTACTTTTGCAAATATCATCTTGATTTTTCTCCATGAATAGAAAGAAGTGATCTCTTTCCTGAGGGGTTTAGTTTCTAAGCATGGCTAAGTCACTGCTAAACCCACCTGTCAGCTTTAAAAAAGCTAATTGTCTTAGTTTGAAAACTAAATCCACTGTGGCTGGACCTCCAAGAGTGGAGGAACAGTCAGAGGATGGAGGGAAAGGCAGAATGTCAGTGCATTTGTTTGTTCCTTTGTTTTTTTCTGTGGACCAAATGGATTACAAAAAAAAAAGAAAAAAAGAAAAAAAAAGGTTGCAGATAAATTTAGAAGCAACAAATATAGGGTTTAAATGCAATTAAAGGTTGCAGATATATTTAGAAGCAGCAAATATAGGATTTAAATGCAATTTTTTGTAAATTTTTGATAAGTTACACTGTGGATGGTCCAATTCCATGAGATAAAAGAGTATGGTGGGCAAAAAGATGAATGTTCAGCTGCCATGAGAGCATCCTGATGATAGCTGCTGGTTGGGAAAGGACAGATAAAAGCTGCCAGCTCAGGTGTAAGCACTTTCCCTTAATTTTTATGGATGGATTTTGAGATGTTTTGGTGAGTCACCTGTTTTGCAGGACTTTTCAAAAATAGGTGAAATCAAAAAAGAAAAACACACAGCAAAACACTCTTGGGGCTTTTTCCATAGAATGAAAGGCCCCAGTTGTGGACTGAGCAGAGTCATGAATAAAAGATGGGAGAATCCATTAAATCCTATAGATTATTTTTAGAGTAACAAGCTCCAGTCCAGGTCCAAGTGCCCCCTACACAATGGCACCTCCAACTAAACCCCAAGGGACCATTACTGGACCTGCTCTTACTCCCCCAACCTGCCTTAATATATTAGTTTATGTTTCTTCTCCATTTTTATCTAACATGTATCTGCTGCATCCTCCTCTGTCAGAACAGTCAGACCTTTTCTTGTTGTCTTTATTGTCTGGGACATGCAGCTGTCACAGCTTGCAAAGCATGAAGAAAACAAAGAAATCTTAGAAAAAAAAAAACCCACCAGAGAGGACATTTGTCATGAGCTTGCAACAGAATGTTCAGCAAACCCAAATCGATGCAAATCTGGCATGCATGAAGAATTTCCTCCTATAGAGAAGGAGGGAAGATGTTTTTCCATGTGTGAATGTGCCTGGTGTGATCAACAATGCTGTAAAATAATGTCTTTTTGTCCAGCATTGGACAAAGGTACTTCATTCAGTTTCAGAAAAAAAGAAAAAAAAAAAAAACCTCCAAAAAAACCCTGAAAACACCAACTTGGATTTTACAAATGCAATAATAAAAATGGGCTTCTGTTGTGAGAGGTTGAGGAAATTTTACTGAGAACTTGCGGGGTTTCCTGCCATTTCTGTTGGTCTATTTATTTTAGCTCTTCGTGTCAATTATTTTATTGCTTGTTGTGTGGGAAATCAATCCCTGAATTCACACTTTTCAACTACAAAATGTTGAAATATTTTATTGTGTGGTTGTCTGGGAGGCATTATCTTGAGATAGCTATTTAAAAAGACTGGCAAGAAGAAAGAAAGAGCAGGAAAAGACAAGATGAAGGAAGGGGAAATCTTTCTCTCAGGTAGATCTTGCATAATCTCTTGAGTGAGTAGTTTGCCAGAATAGTCCTTTTCAGGCAGATGAAGCTTTTATGCAGCAATTAGGAATCCTGTTCTGTCAGTGAGAGGAGAGAGATGATGCAAGAGGTTTTTGCATCATTCTGTGACTCACTAGTAGTATTTTGGTTTAGCAGGAGGGTTGGTTAAAGTTAATCAGGCTGTGTGCTTCTACTAAATGCAGTTTTGAAGGATCATAGAATCATAGAA
>VZTY01000128.1:0-34459 GCA_013400935.1 Turnix velox
CCATTCTATGATTCTAAATGTCCAAAATATTTTTCCCATGAAGAAGGGCTGGGGATTTGAGTCTTTTTTGTCTGCAAAAGAGAGGGCTGAGGGTGGACCTTATCAGTGCTTGTCAGAGCGTGGGTGTCAGAAGAATGGGGCTAGTGACAGGACAAGAGGGAACAAACACAACTTTGAACATGAGAAGTTCCATCTAAACATGAAGAGGAAATTCTTTAACTTCAGGAGTGTCTGAGCTCTGGCACAGGCTGCCCAGAGAGGTGGTGGAGACATCCCAAATCCACCTGGACACATTCCTGTGTCACCTTCTCTGGGTGCCCCTGCTCCAGCAGGAATTTGGATCAGATGACTTCCAGAAGTCCTTTCTAATCCCTATCATTCTGTGATTCTAATGTCTTGGATGGTAACACAAAAATTCCCAGCAAAGGCCAAAAGATCAAATTAAATATGGACTGAATCTTTTCCAGTGGATTCTCCCAGTCTTGAAGTAAAAGGAGATTTATTTTTTTTTCTTCCCTAGAAGCATAGAGAGCTGTAACAGCCCAAGGGAAGGAAAATAAGGGAAGGAGAATTCTTTGTGTCCCATTTTCCACTTTCCTTCCACTTTCTTTAATGTGAAGTGAGTGCAATGTGGCACCTCTTTGATTTCTCAAGAGCAGACTTAGAAAATGAACAAGCATTTCTATTGTGTCTCAAAAGGAGAACTTCTATTGTGTCCTATGACCTCCCTGCAAATAACTTTGCCTTGACAGGCAGTTTTATGGTTAGAGAAGATAGTAGAGTTCAGGGAGGCTCTGCCACTATTATTGTAGATCAAATCCCTGGAGCATCTTGAGGAGGAAATGTGCACAAAGAAGCCTCTTTCACAAGATCAGTGTTCAGGTCCCATCTATTGTCCCATGTTTTGCTTCTGACATTAAGCAGATCTCTTTTTGTGTCCCAGTTACCCTGCCTGACACTTTCCAGGCTGCAGGAATCCAGACTCCAGTTCATCATGGATTCAGCAAATGAAGATGATGGATTTTGTTTAGCCAGAAATAAGAAAAAAAAAAAAAAAGGATTAGGATTATAGAAGTCTTTTGGGTCCTTGTGTGTAGAGATGAAAAATGCCTGAGGAAATTAGGAACAATAATCATCTGCTGATGCATTTTTAGGGCACTTTAGGGGTTTTAATCTCCCACTAGATAGGTTGCTCAGTGTCTCATCCAGCCTGGCTTCAAACAACTCCAGGAAAAGGGCATCCACAACCTCTCTGGGCAACCTGTTCCTGTGTCTCACCACTCTCACACCAAAAAAATTCTTTTTCATCTCCAGCCCTTCATGAGGGCATTATCTGGTTGGTGCATTTGCAGGAAAATTCTCAAAGGACCCCATTTTCTCTCTCCACTCACCTCCCAAAATATTAAATACAAAGGAAAGAAAAAGAGGGAAAGGAGAACTTTTTACACCTTTTTATTTCTCAAAAAAGACACTTCTCTTTAAGCCTACAAACCCCACTTCTCTTGAAGCCTACAAAACCCTCTTTGGAAATGATCACCCACGTCAAGAAGATAAAATCCAATCTGATCTACAGATAAAAATCTTCTTTTCCACTCCTGGAAATTTTTGGAGGTTTATATTTTTCTCTTTTTGGCCACTGCAAGGAAAAACCTATGGTTTTATCAGCTCTGTCTAAGCTTTGGGATTCTATAAGTCACCTAGTGAGGGGGGAAATCTCCCAGTCTCAGTGAAGACCTTGTTTATTCTCCATGGGTCTAACCAGGACTGCAAAGATGATTCAGGTTTCTTCTTTGCTACCTCTCAAAAAGGGATCTGAGCACAAGGGGTGAGGACACAAATATTCAGATGTCTTTTATGACACCAGTAAGAAACAGCAACTCTTGTTTGCAGTCAGTGTAAGAAATTACACAAAGAGAGAGCAGAAAGGCCATATTTTTTTCTCTGAAGAGCCTCTGGGGCAGCTATAATTACTCAAGAGGAGCAATTCCCCTTTGGAGATAGCTGCTTTTTAATGGTGAAAAGATGAAATGAAATTTCATAGCAGTAGATGCACATTGGGTGGAACATCCCTTCGGTTTTCACTGCTTTTCATTAAGTCTCAAAGCAAAAGCAGCAACAACAACAAAAAAAGGGAGCAGGAGGAGGATAATAGTGCAGGCAGCCTTTCTATGGGTTTCTTTGGGGAAAAGAAGCTAGGATTAAATGAAAAACTTCAGCTTCCCATCTATTCTATCGACTACCCATCCAGATTTATGATCCTCATCTCAGCCCCAGGAGCAGCCAGAGGGGTTTAAGTTTGATCCACCAAAGACAATGTCTCTTTTCTTGATGTTTCTTCCATCAGTGATGTCTTTGGGGTATTAAGCTGCTGCCAAGTGAACTCTTATCTCTATTAACCAGTGGAAAAAGATATGATTGCTCAAGTAGGTAAATCAATGGCATGAAAGTCTTCTCTAGACTGGAGAAGAGATTTTATCAAGGCCAGGCTTGGTTTAACACCAGAAATAGGACAACCTTTAAACCTATCTCGTTATTACAGAGAAAGAGCAAGATCCCCTCTAGTGGGAAGATATGGGATATGTCCAGCAGGAGATCCTGCAAGTTCTCCCTTGTCCTGGCCCTGTAGTCTCTCAGTTTGTCTCCTCCACACCTCCACGAACACTCACAAACCATCAGTCTGATTTAATGAAGGCAGAGCTACTCTCATTACTATCTGGGTGCCACTTCTATGAAGGTGTTTAAGGCCAGGCTGGATGAGGCACTGAGCAACTTGGTCTAGTGGGAGGTGTCCCTGCCCATGGCAGGGGCATTGGAACTAGATTATCTTTAAGGTCCCTTCCAACCCAAACTATTCTATGATTCTTTGTCTGAGCTTTGGGTCTCAAATCCTGCTTTTGGCCTCTGGGATTTGTTGTCTTACTTATGTTTTGGGAAAAATCAGCCTAACTCCAACTTTGTCACTAACGATTCCTTCTGCAAATCTTCAGCAGCTACAAGTGTCATTTCCCCAATGCAATTTCTCCACCTGGTGGTGTAAAAAGCAGCTCCCAAGCTGCTTCTGGTCAGTGTGTTCCACTCCAGCAGAGTTATTTCATACCCAACGTGGCTTTCAGATTCCACCTGTAATATGAACCAGCTGAAAATACACACCAGCTTTGGACCATCCTTGTCATTTTACTTTCCTCCTTTCCCATTTCACATGGTCTAAGTTCTGTTAGGCAGGATGTCTCCCTGTCTTCAGTTCTGGGGTCCTCAACATAAGAAGGACATTGAGCTGTAGGAGAAGGTCCATGAAGATGATGAGAGGGATGGACAGACTGAAGGAGTTGGGGTTGTTGAGCCTGGAGAAGAGAAGGCTCAGGGGGCACCTCATAGTGACTTATCAATACCTGAAGTGGGACTCCAGAAGGGTTGGGATAGGACTTTTGAATAGGGTCAAGGATGGCAGGATGAGGAGTAATGGATGGAAATTGGAAGAGGGGAGATTCAGGCTGGATATAAGAAAGAAAATCTTTACTTGTGAGGGTGGTGAGACACTGGAAGAGGTTGCCCAGAGAGGCTGTGGATGCCCCCTCAATCCCTGGAGGTGTTTAAGGCCAGGCTGGATGAGGCATTGAACAACCTGGTGTAGTGGGAGGTGTCCCTGCCCATGGTAGGGGGGTTGGAACCAGATGATCTTTAAGATCCTTTCCAAGCCAAACCAGTCCATGACTCTATGATTCTATGAAAGTCGACACCCCCCCTTCATTTCACCATCACTCTGATGAGGTAGAAACAAGTTGATAAATCCCCCTAAGTTGCCCAGGGCTGATCCTTCTGAGAAGAGAAATACTGCTTCTTTTTCTTCTTTTTTTTTTTTTAACACAACATAGGGTTTTTTTAATTAAGAAATAACTACAAACTATTGTGATGTGTAAAGATTTCAAGTGTTTGCTGTTTGAATGAGAAGCAGTTAATTAAGATGTGTTGCAAAGGCTCCAGCAGTGCTGATGTGGGGATTTTTTTTATTCAATTTTTCCTCTTGATGTGAGGGAGTGGTTGTATGAGGGAGGAGGAGGTCAAGGGAAGAGCTATTTTACTCTGTGACAATAAGCACAATGACATAGTGAAGGGGTAGAAAGTCCTCAGCACAAGAGGGACATGGATCTGTTGGTACAGTTCTAGAGGAGATCCAGAAAGATGATCAGAGGGTTGAAGCACCTCTATTATGAGGACAGGCTGAAAGAATTAGGGGTGTTCATCCTGGAGAAGAGAAGGCTTCAGGAAAAATCTTCAGGAAAGCTCAGGGGTGGACTCTTGGTGAGAGTGGAGTGATGGGACTGAAAAGAACAGTTTTAAACTGGAAAAGGATACATTTAGGTTAGATATTTAGAAGAAATCCTTTCCTCTCAGGCTGGTGAAGCACTGGAACAGGTTGCCCAGAGAAGCTGTGGCTGCCCCATCCCTGGAGTATTCAAGACCAGGTTAGATGAGACTTTGAGCATCCTGGTCTAGTGGGAGGTGTCCCTGCCTATAGCAGAGGGGTTGGAACTAGAAAAACTTTGCAAATCCTTCTAACCCAAACCATTTTGTGATTCTCCACTGATGCTTTTGGATGAGGAATAGACCTGCTTCTCTTCCCTCACACCCTACAGGTGCAGGCTGAGTCAGCAACCTCATTCTGCACATCCTAAAGAACAATTCATCACATGATTAATGGCACTACAATGTATTTCCAACTGGGAAAGAACTTCTCCTGCCCAAATCACAGGTGGATTCCATCTGACACCTGCAAACTGGAGTCTGTACACATCCACTCACCCCCCTTTTCCCCTCCCCAAAACACACAGTGAGCTCATGCAACCTTGTGCAGGTCCCAGGGAGTAACATCTCTCTGCACACAGGATGAAAATATGCCCTGAATGCAATTTTGAAGTGTGTTTCTTAGTAAATATTTCTATGATAAATGTCTGTGTAGATCAACTCCCTGTGTTGAAACCACAGAGAATGGGGCTTCAGATGAATAATCTCCTGGAGATGACTCCCTACTTGACCCACACAGAAGAAGAAGCCATGCCAGTGTATATACTCAGTGATGGTGCATCCAGCAAGGACAATAGGTAGAGCTTTAGCCATAACAATAGCTTGGAAGCCATCCCCCAGTAGCTTTTTAGCTAAATACCCCATGGCTGTTAATCTTAAGGCATAAACTGCTGAGATATTTGCAAAACACAATGGGAGAAAAGCTGTTCCTGATAAAACTACACTCCCAGATCTTCTGGGGAGGAAGAGGGGGTGGTGTGAGATAAACAACAGCCTCATGAAAATGCAGCAAAGTAAGATGGGAACATATTCATTCCCTGCTCCCCTAAGACCCTGAATTTCTCTGCTGCAACACACTGAGCATCTCCAGTCCCCATCCTCCCAGTGGACTTGTCTTCTGCTGTCTTTCCAGAAGGGATGATGACTTGAAGACAGCTACTGCCTACAGCAGCACAGATGAGAGCATCTGCTCTTCTTTATTCTGTGCACATCCCCCTACAGCTGCATTTATTTTGACTTTCATCAAAAAAGGTGAAAAAAGGAGATAAATCTTCTGGGAGATGCACAGTTCTTTGTGTTTTCTTCAGCAGCCCAGAGAAAAGTGGCATCTGAGGAGAAAATAAAACTTTCTCCCCTGTGTCCAAGCCACCTCTCAGTGAGCTATGGCATAGGAACTCCATTCTTTGGGTTGCAGCATCCAGAATTCACTTAATTCCTAAGGTTACCCACATGCAAATCCTATTTAGGAGGAGACAAGTGCTCCAAACTCTTTAAGGTCCTCAAGAAGAACTAAGTTTGAGCAAATCATCTCCTTCTCTTGAAGTCTTTGTCTCTTTGCATTATCCAAAGCCCTGATCCCCACTCCACCTTGCAGTTTGGTTCCAGTTGTTGTTACCACCTAGCTCTTCACCATGCATTGTATTTACAGGATGCTGTGGAGCCAGGTGGCCAGGTTTTCCTTTGGTGGACAAAAAAATATACCCCAGCAACATGGCCTTCAAAAGGTTATAAATCCACAAGTCCAGTGGCACTAAACAGGATATGGACAGTGTGTCCTTTTTGCTTCCAGAGCTCTACCCAAGGAAACTTGTCCTTCTTTACAGACCACCATAGTTTTTTTAGCCAAGTTCTTCACTTCTTCTTTGCTGGGGCTTTGGCATTGCCACCAGCCTTGCCATTAGCTTTGGAGTTTCCTCCTGATTTCCCTCCTTCACCTTCTTTTTCACCTTTCTTCCCACCACCTTGTTTCTTATCATTGGTGTCTTTTCCTCCCTTATCTCCCTTCCCACCCTTTTCTCCTTTTTCTCCCTTTTCTCCTTTTTCTCCCTTTTCTCCTTTTTCTCCTTTTTCTCCCTTTTCTCCTTCTTTCTTCTTGCCCCCATCCTTCCCTTCTTTCTTGGATCCTTCCTTCTGGTCCTTTTCACCATCCTTCTTCTTGGAACCTTTGGATCCATCTTTCTTCCCCTGAGCCTTGTCCACTTTTCCAGACACAGTGGGAACTTCTTCTTCTTCTTTCTTTTCTTCTGCAACCTGAGCTGTATGCAAGGGTGGAGAAAAAAGAAGATGGGAAAGAAGTTAGCTTGGGTTGACACCAGCCAGAAAGAAGGTAAAACTCCTCTCTGCTGGAAAATCTTGAACAAAGAGAAAATACTTTGTCCAGCTGTTTCCCTCACTGACTACCAGCTTGTAACACCTTTGTTTTGAGAAGGAAGACAAATAGGATAAAGCAAAACTAGTAATTTCATGAGCTGAGTTGGGGATCTATTGTAGGAAGTGCCTCTTACTAGTAGGAACTGGTCCATGAACATTATAAGACCATGAGCATCTCTGTGTAGACACTCAATGTGGAATTATCTCCTTCCACAAGGAGGAGGAGAAGCATCTCTGATGCTGTTCACTTCAAACCTGGCTTGATTTTGATATTTTGTGAGGTTTTATTGTTGTTGGTCTTGGCTGACTTTTCTAATTCTTTGTTTTCCTCTATGGGACGTGTCTCCTGCAGCTTGAGAGTGGACAATAGGGATTCTGCTGGGATTCTTTGCTCACAGAGACCAACAAGCAGAAGCAAAGTAGAAAACAGACTTAGCTTATGTTCTGTCCACATCCTGTCAGCATGAGACATACAAAGGCATATATTACAGGACTTTTTAATAGGGTACAGGATGGCAGGACTAGGAGGAATGGATGAAATTGGAAGAGGGGAGATTTAGGTTGGAGATAAGAAGGAAATTCTTTGCTGTGAGGGTGGTGAGACACTGGAACAGGTTTCTCAGAGAGGTTGTGGATGCCCCCTCAATCCCTGGAGGTGTTTAAGGCCAGGCTGGATGAGGCATTGAGCAACCTGGTGTAGTGGGAGGTGTCCCTGCCCATGGCAGGGGGGGTGGATGATCTTAAAGATCCCTTCCAACCCAAACCATTCTATAAATCTATGGGTTTATGGGCATATTACAATCCTAAACTCTGCTTTGCTGTGTTTTAACACACAAGCAGTTATAGTTACAGGAAGTTCACAGTATCTTTACTTATGAAACATTTTTACTTAGGAATATCTTAGATGCAGTGTCCACATTCCAAGTGAGAAAACTCACCCAGCAGAATTGTAATTATTCTAACACAGAATGTGCCAGCAGAAAACTTCTCCTTATCTTTCTTCTACTAAAAGAGGTCCATTTTCTCAGAAGCATTTCTGATCTGAGAACTCAAGCTAAACTTCTCCTCATCTTTCTTCTACCAGAAGAGGTTCATTTTCTCAGAAGTATTTCTGAGATCCAAGAACTCAAGCTAAACTTCTCCTCATCTTTCTTCTACCAGAAGAGGTTCATTTTCTCAGAAGTATTTCTGACCTGAGAACTCAAGCTGCAACTCAACAAACACAAACCATATTTCTTACATTTCTTCTGGAAAGCTTTTCCTTTGCTCAAGACCAGCAGAGTACAGAGTTTTGCTAATAAAAATCCATAAAACTAGTAGAAAATGTGTTAAATTGCCCATTATTTCCCTTGAAAGCCCCAGTATAGGATGGAGGAGTGGCAATGAACCAGCTTAGGAGATAATTTGACGTGGGCCTTTGGTGAGATGTTTCAACCCTTACCTGGAGCCACTGGACTTCAATCTCTTCATGAACTTTTTTGAGCATCATAAATGCAAACCCTTTTTCTGAACATAAATAAAATGGATGTTAGGGTTCAAAGTATAAAGTGTTATATAGAAACTGAGTCATTTGTCCTCTGTCTCCCAGTTTATGGGAGTAGAAGTCCCCTTAAACATCCCATTGCTGGAGATGTCTCTACCCTCACTTCCAAACAGCAGTAAAGAATTAATGGTGCAAATCAAACCTGGATTTCTTATTTTTTACCTAAAATGCACACTGAAATTAAAATATCATCCTGAGATGATATTTTGTAGATATACATGGGGGTAGAATAATGCAGGTTCTTTCTTACAGCCAGAGAGAAAACCTTGATATCTCAAATCAAAAATAAAAAGGGAGGGGAGAGGAAAGGATTGAAAAAAACCCCAAAATAGGACAAATAGGGTAGGAACCAGGTGAACTCCCAAAAATATCAGCTAGATCAGCCTCAGATCAGAACAGTTAAAGGTCATGGCCCAAGGCAGGATATGTCCACCTAAAGCAAAGTCTGAGTCTTGTTTCTGTTTCTCCCACAGGCTGGGGGAGAGAGAAAAAAATTACTCAATTTCTATATAACACTTTATACATTGAATCCTAACATCCATTTTATTTATCTTCAGAAAAAAAGGGCTTGGATTTATGATACTTGAAGAGCTTGGAGAGACATTTTGGCAATTAGAAAATTCCAGCATGGTAAATGTGAAGCAGGGTAAAATAATGCCTTGAAAGGAGAACATTTGAGCTTTGTAATACATGAATTAGATTCATAATTAATAGCATTTGACACTCACAGACATCTTTAAAGAATTTAATGGCCACTCAGTAATTAAAATTACTCAGGTCTCTGGCCCTGATTCTGGCTGTTGGGTGTTGTCACAGTTTTAGAATATAAATAACTGACAAATCCATACATTATACTCCCTTCCAACCCAACACATCCTTTGATTCCTATGATTTTGAGTCAAAGAAACACCAAGTTTCCATGAAGCTACAGACCACGGGGCTTGCAGAGACATGGGAAAGAGGAAAACAAAAGCAAAAATCATAAAAAGATATTAAGAAAACAGAGGAGAAACACAGAAAAGGAACTGAGAAGCAGAGAGTCCAAGGTATGATGGGTCCCATCAGAAAAGGGAAGCCACAGATAGACAGAGAGGAAGGCAGTCCCCTAATTTCCATGCAGAGTCATTTCATCTTCTTCTTTCACCACAGGCAGGGAGTTGAGAGGTCTGGACTGGACATGACCAGAGAGAGTTAGGAGAGTTTCAGTAGAGCCTAGGGTACAGAATCAGGAAAGATGAGTGAGAGGAGCAGAGAGCAGTGGCAGAGTTACTCTTGGCCATTCAAATGGGATAAAAATCACAAATGAGTGATGTGATGCCCTGACAACTCCTTTGTGACCCTGTTACCATCCCTCCAACCCAGAAACTGTTCCTTAAAATGAATCAGACCCTCTGGAAATTTTAAACATGAAATTCAAAGAGATGACCTTGACTATTGGAGAAACTTCTTATCTAAATGAACCATGCCTGCTTCTACAAATGTGGTACAAGAGAATGGGAGATGTTTACCAAGTCATGGTTGTGCCCCATGACCTTCACTGGTTTATATTAAGGGACAACCTAGCCTTTTGCATTGGTGTATGTGGAAAACCAACCCCTCAAAAAAAAAGGAGATGGAATTACCTCCAGGAATCTCTGTCAGCTCGTTGAGTGGTGGCACAGTGTCCAGTTTGTCTGCATATGTCTTGGCTGCTTTCCTCTGGGCATATCTTGCCTCAATCTCTTTTTTTGTCCTGGGAATCCTGCACTTGAAGATGCAGCAGAGTGTGATAACTGGGGAAGGAGAGAGAGAGAGAGGAGAAAGAGCATCTCATTTAGTCAGCACATCTCTGTCCTTTTACAGTGGGAAGGAAAATTAACTGCATTATCATTGAATCATTGAATGGTTTGGGTTGGAAGGGATCTTCAAGATCATCTAGTTCCAGCCCCCCTGCCATGGGCAAGGACACCTCCCTCTACACCAGGTTGCTCAATGCCTCATCCAGCCTGGCCTTAAACACCTCCAGGGATTGAGGGAGCATCTACAACCTCTCTGGGCAACCTGTTTCAGTGTCAGTTTAATATCTCAACTGGATTTTTTCCAAATTTATTGATGGCAGGCCAGGAATTGAACCCTAAATTTCACCCATCCTGTGCTTAATATTCCATCACGCTTCTTTCTAGGCTTGGCTTCCTTCATAGAATCATAGAATAGTTTGGGTTGGAAGAGACCTTAAAGATCATCTTGTTCCAACCCCCCTGCCATAGGCAAGGACACATCCCACTAGATCAGGTTGCTCAGTGCCTTGTCCAGCCTAAGCAAACACCACAGAAGGTCCATGGACACATCAAGGTTTGAAAAAGCCACAATATTAATGGCTTCTCTGCTCCCAAACCACATAAAGCAGAAAAAACACTCTGTGTCACAAAATGTAGAGGTATAATTTAAAATTCTCTCAATTTTCTGTTACTAATACATGGCCTGGTAATGCCATGACAATCAGCATCTTCTGGGAACTGCCCAATAAAAGTACTATTTCTATAAGATGCTGTGAATCTTTTTCTCATCTTTTCTTTTTCTCCCCCTTTTAATTTCTCCCCCTCCCCTGACAAACACAATTGATTTCAGCCACCTATTCTGAAGGAATGTTCCTTCTCTAAATGAAAAAGTCAGGTCTGATCCCCTACACACCTTGTTCTCTTTCCACTCTGGAGATTGGAGCTGACAAGGTATCAAATAATCAGCCTGGCAGAAACAATGAAAAAAAAATTATGTGAAATGTAATTTCCCAAGAAGGAAACAAACTCCTGGTGAGCTTTTATGAAGTGGATGTTTGAAAGGAATCAACTTCTTGCTGCTTGTGATGACAGAAAAGGTGTTTTCATCCTTCAATCTAACACTAAAAACCCCTGATTTGGGTAATAAAGGAAGCTGGAACTTGTTTCCTTCTGCATTTTTTTGCATATTTTCAATCTTTTATTAATGCAGTGTTTTCTTACTACTCCTGTCAAATAATATTCAGGTTGAAGAAGCTTTTTGGAGAAAACACCCCCCCAAAAGCATCTGAACTCCACTCATGGAGCAAAAGTTAAATGCATCATTTACTCTAGAAAAAAATTAGATGCCTGAGACTAAATTACAGCTCCCAATGGCTTCAAGTAAAATATTTGGGTTTGTAATTGAAGCGAGCTAAAAGCACAGGAAAGGGGCTGTGTTGGCTTAAATGAAATACTTTGTGGCCAAATTACCCTGCTCGTGTTCTTTTTTTTTATGCCTTTTAAGTGAATTTCTCTCATCAGCAGTAACACAGTCACCCCTCATTGAGCTGGTCAGTAAATATTTTAAAAGAATAAAGATAAAAAAAAAAAAAAATAAAAGAGGAAGAAACAAATTGATTCTCCTAGAAGCTGGGGAGGATGCAAATGAAGTATCTTCTCCAGAGATTTCTGCTCTAATATTTCAGCAGAGCTGTGATTGAGGGCTGAAGAGTTTCATAAATTGCATGAAAATTGGCTGCAATAGAGTGTGTTGGCTGCCTTTTGAAGCTGAAAAAAAAAAATACACAGTCTGCCAATGAAGCATGTAATTAACATTTAGCAAAGTAGCCCGTGCAGCTCGGAGCTAATTAGGCAGCCATCCCCTTGTTAATAATGCGAGCAATTAATGCAGATGTACTCAATGGCAAGTTAACTGCAGCACTTGCTCTTAAATGCTCTGGGAGATTTGCTCACTGTTTGACATTGATGATGATGCTTTAAGGAACCAGGGAATGTATTTTGGCTGTTCAAGATTCTCAGGAAAACACTTATTATTGGCTATTTAACATCTTTGTTGTAGATGTGGACAGTGGGATTGAGTGCACCCTCAGCAAGTTTGCAGATGACACCAAGCTGTGTGGTGCAGTTGATACCCAGAAGGAAGGGATGGCACCAAGAAGGACTTTGACAGGCTTGAGAGGTGGGGCCATGATAACTTCATGAAGTTCAACAAGGCCAAGTGCAAGGTCCTGCACCTGGGTCGGGGCAACCCCAAGCACAGATACAGGAGGGTGGAGAGTGGCTTGAGTGCAGCTCTGAAGAGAAAGATTTAGGGGTGTCAGTGGATGAGATGCTCAACATGAGCTGCCAGTGAGAGCTTGCAGCCCAGAAGATCAACCCAATCCTGGACTGCATCAAGGGAAGTGTGACCAGCTGGTCAGGGGAGGTGATTTTGTCCCTCTACTTGGCTCTAGTGTGACCCCACCTGGAGTTACTGTGTCCAGTTCTGGAGCCTCAACATAAGGACATTGAGCTGTTGGAGCAGGTCCAGAGGAGGGCCATGGAGATGGTGAGGGCTTGAGCATCTCCTTTCTGAGGACAGGCTGAAAGAGTTGGGGTTGTTCACCCTGGAGAAGAGAAGGCTCAGGGGGGACCTCAGAGTAGCTTCTCAATGCCTGAAGGGGGCTACAGAAAAGCTGGGGTAGGACTTTTTAATAGGGTCCAGGATGGCAGGACTAGGAGTGATGGATGGAAATTGGAAGAGGGGAGATTTAGTCTGGAGAGAAGACAGAAGTTCTTCCCTGTGAGGGTGGTAAGAGACTGGAACAGGTTGCCTAGAGAGGCTGTGGATGAAAATAAGAAAATCCTGAAATAAGAAAAAAATTCTCCAAGTACATCTTATTTTCTTATTTAACAAAGAAAGAGTTTAAAAAATTCATCAATATCCACACCCTCCTGAAATAAGAAAAAATTTCTACAAGTACATCTTATTTTCTTATTTCAGGGGGGTGTGTTGATATTGAAGAATTTTTTAAACTCTTTCTTCGTTAAATAAGGAAACTTAAGAAGGTTTTGTGGTTTTTCCCTGCTTTTTATTCTACAATGCTGCCATCTTGTGGAATTTGCTAAGAGTTGGAAAACCAAATCTAAATCAAATCTTTGCAAATCCATCACTCAGCAGGAGCAGGTTTGTGGAGTGGAAGGATGTGGAGGATCTACCATCCCCACTGCCTGGTTTTTCTGCCTTTAGCAACTATTACACACTTTCGTGGAGCAACTAGCTTGTCTTTCTATTCTAATTGAAAAGATATTCGTTCAAGAACTCCTTGGTCCACCCCAGGGAACTTACTGGAGGCATTGACTTGAGAAGCACCTTAATTTGTCCCCTCATCCTCATTTAATCCTCTGGATTCACATGACAAATAAGGCACACCCTCAAAGCCTTGATAAGAAGCTGAGATCTTGAGCCAATGGGATGTTTTGAAGGCCCTGAGAAGGATGTTCTTCCAGTGAAAGAGTAAGGTTGTTGCTGCCCTCTTGTTCTAATCGAGAAATTACCTCTGGGACCAGCAAAAAGAAGCCATACTGAGGGTTTTTTCCCCCAGCTCTGGCCCCATTAGAAAAGTTGGACGTTTCTTAGTTGCCTGGACCAGCATCAAGGCAGCTTCCAAGAGCTTAGACACAGAAAAAGCTGTGTCTGGACCTGAGGTAAAGCTGGGGAACCACCAGTGCTTTGGAGATCACAAAGCTGAGGAAGAGGAGGAGGAGGAAGATGATGTTGCTGGAGCAAGAGACGTGAAATGGGTGAGAATTGAGAACTGTTTCAATTATTTTCATATCTATTAAGGTTGAGCCTGTTTTGCCTGGGATTGCAGATGTTGTTAAGTGTTTCTTTCTTCACCAAATGCTTGTTGTTCTCATTAAAAAGTGTCTGAGAGGGTACAGTTGATTTCAAAGCCCTGCTGCCTGCTAAAAGAAAGCATCTTCTGATGAAAATAGAGCTGTAGAGCCCTAAGTTAGCTCCATTCTGTGTTGGGATGTCCTCTATTTATCACTCAGCAAACCAAAGCCTTGTGGTCTTCTAGCAAACACTATTCCTGTCCTTCCACTAATATTTATCTGTTGCAGGATGGGATAATGGTCTGCTTGTGTGTGTTAGGGGGAATTTAAACCTTAAAATAAGATGTTACTTCAGTGGAATGTACACAATCTATTTTTTTGTTTGTTTGTTTTTCTATTTCTTTACTTGTCTAAATAGAGACCTTTGGAAATATTTCTGGTTCTCATCATCCACAGCTTTCAGCACTTTCAATACTAAGGCAGGAACCTTGTACTTTTGGGTTTTTTCTTTTCAATAATATGTTTTGTTCTGAGCTGTCCCTACATGAGTAAACTTTCATGGATGTTTACTTCTTGCTACTGATATTCTTGGGGTAAAAATTATTCCCTTAATTCCTTTTCCACAAGTGTTGATTTGACAGTGCTGGAAACTTTTTTATGCTTTAACTAATAAATAGATGCCACAACTAATTTTTAATGAGCAACTAAATAATCAAGCTTACTCGAAAAAAAAAATTCTTTATTATTATTTTTTTTTGCCCACAATCTGAGACAAAACAGCTGAAGGAGCCTTTTTTCCCAGGCTCTTTGCATTCTGAAATTCCTAAATTTTGATGCTTGTTTTCAGATTGTGTGGGGAGGGGTGATTGGAATTTAACTTTGCCCTTGTGGAGCTTCTTTTGATTGTTTGCCAAAGGGTTCTTGTGGCATGTGAGGGATTAGCACAAGCTTCATTGATGGAGATCAGTCTGTGGGAGTAGTTATCTCCCAGACCTTGAGTGCGGGGTGTGATGTTTGCCCAGAAAGGGCAGTGAGAGGAAAAGAAAAGAAGAAAAAGGCTTGTATTTACTTCCAGAATGTGAATGTCTGATTTAAAGAGTGTGATTGAGACAGAAAAAGAAGATTATCAGAGAAGGATTCCTCCAGGCTATGTCTGTCAGCCAAAGGGGTCACTGTGGCGACAAGAAGTGACTTTATTCACCCAGAAGAAGAGACAACATCACACAGATTGCTGCACCCTTTGATTAGATTAAGACAACATCTAGATGCAGGTTGCAGCAGCAAATTGAAGAGCAACAGAGAGCTCTGTAAATCATTTGTAATACTAGGTCTTTGGAGATGGCCCAGCAAACCCATGTTCTTCTGAAGAGGCTACTTTTAGGTTGGGCTTGGTCTTGCCTGGGGCTGTTCCCCATTAAGGAGCTTGCATGTGGCCACTCTGCTGCAGAGAGTGATGATCACTACAGAGGAATGAGAGCAGTGATGAGAATGAGAAAGTGAAGCAGAAAAAAAGAAGGCACTCAGGACCTTCCTTCAGCTGCTTTGAAATTGCTCCACTTCTGAAATTTATTTTAACAAGCCAAGGGCCAAAATGAGAAGAGGAATGGTTAAAAAATGTCTAGAAGATGTAATGAGGAGGGAATGGCTAAAAAATGCCTAGAGGATGTAGATGTATCTCAGTCCATAGGACTGCATGATGTCCTTTCTGGGCTGTGTGAGGACCTCATAGCAGCTTATCAATACCTGCAGGGAGCTACAGAAAGGCTGGAGGAGGCCTTTTGAATCGGATATGTGATGGTAGGACTAGAAATAATGGATATAAATAGGAAGAGGGGAGATTTAGGCTGGACAGAAGAAAGAAATTCTTTCCTGTGGGGGTGGTGAGACACTGGAAGAGGTTGCCCAGAGAGGCTGTGGATGTCTCCTCAATCCCTGGAGGTGTTTAAGGCCAGGCTGGATGAGGCATTGAGCAGCCTGGTGTAGTGGGAGGTGTCCCTGCCCATGGTAGGGGGGTTGGAACCAGATGATCTTGAAGGTCCCTTCCAACCCAAACCATTCTATGATTCTATATGGCACTGCTCTACAGCCTCTCTTCTGCTCTGAGATGCCACCAGCTAGAAGAACATTGCAAAATGAAGCCATGGTGGCTCATCTGTGGTTCCTTCAAAAGCCCCACCTGCCTCCTCAATAGTCCCCCATGATGCCTGTGACCTCCATGGCCATCTATCTGCTCTCTAGTCCTCCAAGGACAAGTCCTACTCTTGGGAGGGGGGGCTGTGGATGGTGCAAGGCAGAGAATTACAACTTACTGACTGCCAGGACAAAGATGGCAAAGATACCAATCACCTGCCAGAGGCGCAGCCCCCAGATCACCACCGTCTCCGAAGTGACAGGGTCCGGTTTCTTTTTTGGGGGTTCTGTGGTGGCCTGGGAAAGAGGAAGAGAAGAAAAAAAAAAAAAGAGATATAGAAATGTGGTTTAAGATTCATAAGGGTTCCCTAAAACAGTCAGAAGGATGCCAGTAGAAAAGGAGATGGTGAATCCCAGCTTCCTGGCCCCCCAGTTTGAATAGGTTTTTATTGAAGAGCTTCTCACTGGTCCAGAGGAGGGACATGAAGATGGTGAGAGGGATGGAGCACCTCCCTTCTGAGGACAGGCTGAAGGAGTTGGGATTGTTCAGCCTGGAGAAGAGAAGGCTCAGGGGGAACCTCATAGTAGCTTCTCAATACCTGAAGGGGGCTACAGAAAGGCTGGGGTAGGACTTTTTAATAGGATATGTGATGGCAGGACTAGGAGTAGAAATAGGAAGAGGGGAGATTTAGGCTGGAGAGAAGAAAGAAGTTCTTTCCTGTGAGGGTGGTGAGACACTGAAATAGGTTGCCTGGGGTGCACTGGGTATATCTTGAAGTTCTGCAATGGATTTGCATCTAAATGATCACTGCAGAGAGGTTTCTTCTACAAAGGCAGGTATCTATAAGGCTATTTGACCCAGACCCTCCCATAGAATGGTAGAGTGGTTTGGGTTGGAAGGGACCTTAAAGATCATCTAGTTCCAACCCCCCCTGCCATGGGCAGGGACTCTTCCCACTACACCAGGCTGCTCAGTGCCTCATCCAGACTGGCCTTAAACACCTCCAGGGATTGAGGGGGCATCCACAACCTCTCTGGGCATCTCGCCGCCCTCACACTAAAGAATTTCTTCCTTTTATCCATTCTAAATCTCCCCTCTTCCAATTTGCATCCATTACTTCTAGTCTTACCATCCTGGACCCTATTCAAAAGTCCTACCCAGCCTTTCCATAGGCTCCCTTCAGTTATTGAGAAGCTACTCTGAGGTCCCCCCTGAGCCTTCTCTTAGCTTTTGGAGACGACACACACCATGGGAGGGGAAAACTAAGCATTTTAATGAATGTAATTCTGAGCAGTTTCAAATAACTGGGACTTTTGATTTGTGCCCAGCCATAAATGTCAAGATTTGGTGCTGTTGATGTGAGCATAGGAATAAATGTCAAGATTTGGAGCTCTGTTGATTTATGCTTGGCAATAAATGCCATGAGAAAAGAATGACTGGATCAGGGACAAGAAGAAAAGATGCAAGGAAGTGAAATGCAGCAGGGAAGAAACTGGGACAAGGGGGTTCTTATACATCCTGAGGTTGGGGAGTGGTGGAACCTGGTTCCATCAAGGGTTAACAGCCTCAACTCTCTCAGCTTATTCTATTCAGAGACTACTAGTAGACACAGTGACCAGCTCAGATTTGGGTTTCCAGGTACTGGATGCCCAATTTAGAGCAGGTAAATCCTGCTTTGATACTCAATTCTTTGCCTGGTCTCTGAGAATAGAAGCAAAGAGGAGAAACAAGGGGATTTTAGGGTGTCCTAGAAGTCAAATGGTGACCCATTACTGCCTCATGCTTTGGGTTTTCAGTCCTTCAGACCATGTAGGGATGGTTTTGAGGGGAAAAATCTGAAGTAGGAACCAAGGATGGACTGATGGTACTCTGATCTCTTTTCTGCTTTATTACCCACTAGGGGAAGTTCCTTTAGTTGAGGAGGCACATCTGCTTCCAGTAGTGACTGGACTATGCCCAAGACTTGGTCCCCAAGTGTGGTGGAGCTCCAGGCAGGTGTTCCCCATCCCAGAGTATCTCAGAGGTGCACATAGTGCACCTTTGTACCTCATCCAGGTGTCTAGCAAGGGCTGGCAGGAGGAAAAACAACTCCACAAGCTCTATCTGAACTCACATTGGGAACTCAGAGCTGTAAAACATTTCCTAAACACCAAAACATGAAATCATTTCCAGGCAAGATATGTTTTTAGGTCAGAACAGTTTGACACTGGTTCTTGTATCAAAAAAAATAAAGCAATAAAAAAGTGAAAAAAACCCCCATGTTGCTTTGTTTCTGATTCATTTCAAGCTGGCAGAACCTGTCAGTGGTGTTGCTGGTGAGGGAAAAAACCCAGTGGAAAACAAAATAGCTGCTGGAGACAGTTTTATTTGCTTCATCAGGCAGCAGGGAAGAAAAAGTGTAAAAGACACTGCACTTTCAGGTCTTTTTTTTTACTTTTTCATTTGAAAATGCCTCTTCTAATGAGGCTTGACTGGTGTTGCTTTGCCTGCAGCATGGCTGGAGCTTGAAGAACTCTCAGTGTTTATTCCTAATTGCTTTTGATGGTTTGGGAGGGCTCTGTTTGAAATAAATACAACCTGCACACTCTGTCCATTCCTTTTTTTTTTCCAAATGGGGATGGACAACCTGACAATGGATCCCCATGGAGGCAAAGTTCATCTAGTGAGGGCATCAAAACCCTTAGAGGTGATGGGGTATAGTCCAAATTCAGGAATGATACTTGATGTGCGGCTTCATAGGTCAATATCTCAACCAATATAATAGGATTATGCATTGAGAAAAATTAAAAAAAAATATAATGATTGAATTTATGTGGTAGATCTAGTAATTCTCATTAAATTATGATGTAGATAGAACTGTTGTGCTGGTTGTGAGACTTCTTGTGCCTCTTAGCCTGGCCAAAAGTGTCCTCTTGTGGTCTCAGACTTCTAACCTCCCTCGTTCCCAGTGGGAACCCCATTATTTTTCCCACTTGGACCATTTTGTGGTTCTGTGAAGAACACATTTTAGAATGAACTCTTGCAGCTCTTTTCATCTGAGAGTGGCAGCAGTCACACAACAGCCTCTTCAACATCACTGTAGCATTTAGGACAGTTGTTTATCAGCAGAGGTAACAGATTTATAGATGCAGTCTCTGCATCCTAGTCCTGCCATCCTGGACCCTATTCAAAAGTCCTACCCCAGCCTTTCTGTAGCCCCTTCAGGTATTGAGAAACTACTCTGAGCTCCCCCCTGAGCCTTCTCTTCTCCAGGCTAACAGAAGAAGTAGAGAGGTTTTTGAGAGAAAGCAAAGCAGGCCAAAAAATTACTGGTTTATAACAACTTTCATAGTCTGTCCATTTATCTTTCTTTGGCTTTGGCACGAGGACAATTCCTCAATGAAGTTTGTGTCTGTGGAACATAATAAAAGGGAACATCTTCCTGGTGGGGTGGATGCTGAGCCTGCACATCACTGGGGCTTCAGCCAAGCGTGCTTTGGGAAATGTGCACTGTAAGAGAAAGTTCTGCCTCACTTGTCACCTTGAGAGCTGCTGTAGGCTGAACAGCTTGGAAAATAAAAAAGGAAAATAGCTTTAGAGAAGCTTGTGTGAGCTTCTAAAGTCAACCTGGAGAAGAGAAGGCTCAGGGGGAACCTCAGAGTAGCTTCTCAATACCTGAAGAGGGTTACAGAAAGGCTGGGGTAGGACTTCTAATAGGATATATGATGGCAGGACTAGGAATAATGGATGTAAATTGGAAGAGGGGAGATTTAGGATGGAGAGAAGAAAGAAATTCTTTCCTGTGAGGGTGGTGAGACACTGGAAGGGGTTGCCCAGAGAGGCTGTGGATGCCCCCTCAATCCCTGGAGGTGTTTAAGGCCAGGCTGGATGAGGCACTGAGCAACCTGGTGTAGTGGGAAGTGTCCCTGCCCATGGCAGGTGGGTTGGAACTAGATGATCTTGAAGGTCCCTTCCAACCCAAACCATTCTATTATTCTATGATATTGTGGTCAGGAAGGATGAATTGATACAGCCATGCTAAAAATGCTAAAAAAGTGACTTTGAAATCAGGCAAACAGAGAACTTTGGACTACACTGTCAATATGAACTCAGCAGGGTAATAGATGTCTCTCTCTGACTTGGTGCTGCTAAATTCTGCAGTCTCATCTCTATGGAGATGAGACCTGGATTGATGACAGACCAGGTGATGGGCAACCAGTTATGTGAAGTTTGAAATTGTCAGAAATAAGATCTTTCTTTATACTAGTCCATGAGAACTTTCAACACAGCCATGCCTGTACAGATGTACTTTTAAGCTAAAGAAAGAAATCTCAGCAAAGTGAGTTCTTCTGTAAAAACTCCTTGTTTCTGGAGCTCTGAGCCTGGACCAGCACAGCAGCTGCTCTAAGTTGGATTAGACCTTAGGAAAAGTGATGGAGAGGTTGAAAACAGCTGTAATTTTGGGGTTTATTATTCCAGATAGGACTCTTGCTTCTAAAACTGCTGGAGATAAGTTATAACCACTGCCAGGGCATAGTCTTGGGTTGAGAATCTGCTCTTTCCTCCCAGTTCAACCGAGCTGTAGCTTGCTCCATGGGAGTATAAGGAGGAAACTCTAAGACTGAGCTGTGGGTGAGGGGGTCACACCTCAAAAGTTAATGCTTTGGGTGAACTAGAGGAAGGCAGAAGAAGAAAAATGCAACCTAGATGCTTAACTTGGGGAGGTACATCCAGAGACAGGATCTACCTTGTGATTTCTGATCCTTCTCTTTTTTCCCTGTGGGGTACTTGTTGAATTTTGGGTTAGAAAATGCTGTGCCTTTAGCCTTTTGCACTGTGTCAAGGCAACTTTAAAGCAGCCTTTAAGTGCTGATTTAACTACTGGCATTGCAAACCCCACCTTCCTCCTGTTGCTGGGCCAGCAGAAAGAAACAAGCATCTCCCAAAGAAGTCTCTGAACTCCTTGGTGCCACCTTAAATCCCTTGCTCTCTGCCCTACCTGCCCTTCTTGGGTAAAGTGCATGGGAAAAAAAAACCAAAAAACAAACAAACATGATTTCTAGACATTCCTCACCCCTTGAAGTCTGTAAAGACATTCCTTACCTCAATCAACTGTGCCACAGCAGCTCTGGAGCAGGACAAGAAGAGGGAGGAAGACCTGGCCCAGGAGAGATGATGCTGCAAGGGTGGATCCCACGCCATCTTCTCTTCTCAGTGTCTCTACTCCTGCTGTGCTGTAACCCCAGAGCAGGGGAGGTTCTGAATAACCCAGCCAGCTCTCAGCACAGCTCAGCATTTACCAGAAGCTGTCCTGGTCCTTCTTCTTCACTGGCTCCCTTTTGAACCCAGCAGCCACAGAGCTGACGCCACCAGAGTCATTAATTAATTAGGCTGGTGTCACTTACAGAGAGCTCTGCTGCTCCTCAGCCTGAGCTTCATGGAAGGAGGAGGGGGACAAGAGAGCAAAATAGTGCTCAGAGCTCTCTCTGCTCCTCCAGAGGAAGAAGATTCACTTATAAAAACACTGGCTTCTGCTTTTATGTTGTGGTGATTTGGTTTGTTGGTTGTTTTTTTTTTTTCTTTTAACTGACTGATTCCAGCTCCCTTCTTCATGTTTTTTTTTTGGTTGGTTGGTTGGTTGTTTTTTTTCTCCTGGGTTGTTGAGAGAGAATTCTCTTCCTCTAATGAAAAAGGGCTGTAAGCCAAGCTGATGCATCATCAGGGCTATCCTGTGCTAGCAGGCTTCAGGGTTAATAGAGATGAGCACTGGACATCTGGGGATGTTAAAAGCATCTTGATATGTTGTTGCAGTCTTACAGCTTCATCCAGACTGGATCTTTGAAGGGAGCCAAAAGCAACTGGGAAAAGCATGTAGAAGCTACAGTTTGAAGGCCTCCATAGAATGGTTTGGGTTGGAAGGGACCTTAAAGACCATCCAGTTCCAACCCCCCTGCCATAGGCAGGGGCACCTCTGACTACACCAGGTTGCTCAGTGCCTCATCCAGCCTGGCCTTAAACACCTCCAGGGATTGAGGGGGCATTCACAACCTCTCTGGGCAACCTGCTCCAGTGTCTCACCACCCTCACAGGCATGAACTTCTTTCTTCTATCCAGCCTAAATCTTCCCTCTTCCAATTTACTTCCCTTTTTCCTACTAGTCCTGCCATCCTGGACCCAATTAAAAAGTCCTTCTCCAGCCTTTCTGTACCCCCCTTCAGGTATTGAGAAGTCACTAGGAGATCCCTCCAGAGCCTTCTCTTCTCCAGGCTGAACAACCCCAATTCCTTCAGCCTCTCCTCATAAAGGGAGTGCACCATCCCTCTGACCATCTTCATGGCCCTCCTCTGGACCTGCTCCAACAGCTCAATGTCCTTCTTATGTTGAGGGCTCCAGTAACTCCAGGTGTGAGGATTAGGGAGGGCTGAAATAATGTCCAAGTGTTCATTGATTTGGAGGAAAAGCAGCTGCTGGGTTCTCCCCTGCAGTTGTGCTCGATGTTGTCTTCTATGCTGATCATTTACTGCATGGGATGGTGAGAAGCTGCCGGCTCAGGAGATCAGTCTAAGGATTGGGTGTGGTGGGAAGGGACCAGAGGATGCTGTGTCATGAGATCACACCAGCAGGCAACAGATGGTGGCAGCATCGAGGCATAGAATTACACCTCCGACTCAAAAGTTCGAGAAAATCGAATCATAGAATGGTTTGGGTTGGAAAGGACCTTCAAGATCATCTAGTTCCAACCCCCCTGCCATGGGCAGGGACACCTCCCACTACACCAGGTTGCTCAGTGCCTCATCCAGCCTGGCCTTAAACACCTCCAGGGATTGAGGGGGCATCCACAACCTCTCTGGGCAACCTGTCCCAGTGTCTCACCACTCTAATGGTAAAAGAACCATTCTATGAAGATTTTACAGCTTTGTTTCTACTGTATCTATTTATTATTCACATGAATATATTATTTTTATGTCATTATCATTCACATTTGACTAAAATAATTCTGTTCACATCAAAAATATGAACCTCTTCTTCTAATTCTGTGGGGAATGGGCTTAATTCTTGAAGAAACAGAGTTTTCCATCCAATTTGCATCCATCACTCCTAGTCCTGCAATCCTGGACCTTATTCAAAAGTCCTACCCCAGCCTTTCTGTAGCCCCCTTCAGGTATTGAGAAGCTTCTCTGAGGCTCTGAGATCCCAAACAGTGGTTCTTTGAGCTGGCTTTAACCTTCTTGCACTTAATTTCTTAAGGAAATGAGGCTTTTGGACATCATACTTGGACTTACTTTTCTCCTCTTCCCTCCTTTGTGCTTCTAAAACTTGGCTGCTGTTTCAAATCAGTTGAAATTGGCCAAGAGTGTCCAAAGGTTTGTGAGATACAGGATTTCTGGGCTTTTCACTTGAAAAAGTGACAAGTTAAATCAGTTGAAGTCCCTGTAGAAGGAAGGAGGACAGTTTATGTACAGTTCTTGCTGGAAAATGGGTAGAGATGCTTCACCAGGCAAACCATGGGTAGCTTTGGTTTGTCCCTGCACCTTGCTTGATACCTCCAAATGCTACCATGGGTCATAAACCTCCAACAACAGTTTCTTACTTTGCCATGGAGTTAAACATCCCACCCTTTTATTCTCAAGAGGAATAGGATTTATTTTTTGGTTTTTAGTGCACTGAAACAAGTCAGACCATGACTTTCTTGCAGCTGATGGGGATCTCTCTCCTCTCCACCATGTCATCAAACCACTGCTGGAAATTATTTGTGCCAAGAGCTAGGCAAAAATAGCACAAGACCACCTGATCTTCCTTTTCTTTTTTTCCATCCTTCATATTTTTAACTCTACAGTTGGGGCTGTGAAGTGGAATTTCTCCTTTAGTTTTTAAGGGGGTGAAGAAAAAGGTCCATTTCTGAAGATTCCAGATCTTTCAGCACTTAGTAAAATATTTCTCAAGATTCCAGACCTTTCAGCACTTTGTAGCTTTGCTTCAGCTTCTTTCCTTGGGATAATTTTGGAAATATCTGAAGTAGATCAAAGTTTTTTGGGTTTTTTTTTGTTGTTTGGGGGTTTTTTTTTGGGGGGGTATTTGTTTTTTGGGTTTTTTTGTTTTTAATTATAAGATGTCACATTGGATTTCTGCTCCTTTGAGTTCTGTTTCTTTGGGTTTGGGATAATCTATTTTTCATTTTAATTTATGGCAAGGAGGAGAAGTCCCTGCTCAGGTACAAAGCTTGTCAGAATTAAGCTGATGGTTGGACTGGATGATCTGAAAAATCCCTTCCAACTTAAGTGATTATGAAATGATGAGAAACAAACTCTATATGCAAACATCTTTGAATTTGATGACTCCTTGAACTGGATATTTGAGGGGAAAAAAGAAAAAAAAGTGTTGCAAACCTCCTGAATTTAGCAACAGTGAGGAAATGGGGTTTGTAGAGAGAAGGGAAATTGCTGACTTTTGCCATAGACAGCCCTACCAGCAGTGACCCCTCACCAGATGAGGTGACTCACATCCCACATTGCACATGCTGTTTATGTGCTGGCCAATTAGTGGATGACCACCAATCTCTTCATGAAGCCACAGTGAAAAATCCTTCAGCTTCCTATTTATAGCTCAGGTCTCTTGGGAAAGAAAAGAAATGTAGCTCTTGCTAAATGTGTCACCTCACTGGTGGTGTTGTTATGCAGAAGGATGACCATGTTTGGGAGAATCACAGAATGGCAGGGATTGGAAGGGACCTCAAAGATCATCTAGTCCCATCCCCCTGCTGGAGCAGGAACAGCCAGGTCAGGTCACACAGGAAGGTGTCCAGATGGGGTTTGAATGTCTCCAGAGAAGGAGACCCCACACACCCTCTCTGGGCAGCCTGTGCCACTGTTCCTCTTACTCATTAAGAAAAAGTTTTTCCTTATATTTCTGTGGGACCTCCTGTGTTCCAGTTTGCACCCATTGCCCCGAGTCCTATCATTAGAGACCACTGAGAATAGCCTGGCTCCATCCTCCTGACACTCACCCTTTATAACCATGACTAAGGTCACCCCTCAGTCTCCTCCTCTTCTCCAAGCTAAAGAGCCCCATCTCCCTCAGCCTTTCCTCACAAGGGAGATGCTCCAACCCCTTCATCATCTCTGTGGCTCTGCACTGGGCTCTCCCAAGCAGTCCCTTGTCCTCCTTCCTCCCCAAAACATTTAGGAGAACATTCTGGACTGTAACAGAATTGGAGCAGGTCCAGAGGAGGCCACAAAGATGACCAAAGGGCTGGAGCAACTGCCTTATGAGGACAGGCTGAAGGAGTTTGGGTTGTTCAGCTGGGTGAAGAGAAGGGTCAGGGGGGACCTCAGAGTAGCTTCTCAATACCTGAAGGGGGCTACAGAAAGGCTGGGGTAGGACTTTTGAATAGGATATGTGATGGAAGGACTAGAAACAATAGATGTAAATTGGAAGAGGGTCAATTTAGGCTGGATATAAGAAAGAAATTCTTCCTGATGAGGGTAGTGAATCACTGGAAGAGGTTGCCCAGAGAGGCTGTGGATGCCCCCTCAATCCCAGAAGGTGTCCAGGCTGGACAAGGCACTGAGCAGCCTGATCTAGTGGGAGGTGTCCCTGCATATGGCAGGAGGGTTGGAACTAGATGATCTTTAAGCCAACCCAAACTATTCTATGATTCCTCAGTGCCCTGGGGGTCAAACCACTGAAAGAGGATGTGGCTGAGCCTGGACTTATCTTCTCCCCCACCTTGGGGTTTCTTTGCTGTCTTCCTGCATTGGAACAAAGAGCTGTGGAGGACTCGAGGTCTGATTTCCCTGCAAATAAGCACATCAGGAGAGAGAAGAGAAGTGAATTTCATTACAGCGATGCCTTCCAGTTATCTGGGATTTCTTCACAGTGATTTTTAATGCAAATACCCTCTGTGAGAAGGCTCCTGGAGAGAGAAGCTGTGTGTCCCACGTGTACTCTTGCTCAGGTGTAGTTTGCAGACAGTGCTGAAGGAAATCTGAGACTGGACCTGGGTAGTTTTTTGCACATCACAGCTCTGTTACTCTGCTCATTTTACTGGGTGCACATTGATTCCTTTCCTCCACGTGCTTTGATCCACCTTTAGTGATGAGCACTGAAGTGTTTAGAGGGAAATGCCCCTTTACCTTCCAGCATGAATGCTCCTTAATGAGTGGAAAGAAGAGATTTAGGGGAAAGTGGAGAATCTTATCTTATGTCCGAGTGTCTGATCCTCACTGCAGCCATCCCCAGAGCCCTCATGCCCTCCAGCAATCACATCCAGGCTTTCTCTACTCTTTGCTCTTCCTCCAGTCCAGTGAAACCCCAAGCCCATGTATTTCTCTGCTTTCCTTGGTGTTTGGGGACTTTATCCTGGAGTAGGGAAGGCTCCAAGGAGACCTTAGTGGGACCAACTAGTACCTGATGGAGTCCTAAAAGAAAGCTGAAGAGGGGAGTGTGTGCAAGGGCTTGGAGTAATAGGATGAGGGGCAATGGCAGAGGAGAGTAGGTTTAAATGAAGTTTTAAGAAGTTCTTTCACCAGGAGGGTGGTGAGACACTAGAGCAGGTTGCTGAGGGAGGTGGAGGAGACCCCATCCTTGAAGACATTCAAAGCCAGGCTTGCTGAGGCTCTGAGCAACCTGGTGTAGTGCAGGATGTCCCTGATCCCTGCAGGGGGATTGGATTAGGTGACCTTAAATTGTGTTTTTCCAGCCCAACATCTCCTATCATTCTGTAATTTCTCAGGAAATCAGGTTTCACATTCTCCATTGCTCCAACCATGAGCAAAGAGGAGCCAGGCTCAAGGCAAGGGAGAAAAGCTGGGAGCCAAGAAGGCAAGAAGCCAGGAGAAGGGATGAATAGACCTCCTTAAATGCCTTGAGCTGCTGTTTCACCCCCTGAGCATCTTGAAATTCTCCCCCTTCATCTTCACAGCTCCCTGCTAAGTATTTGAAGGTTGCCCTCAGTCAGACTGTGCTTAGCAAAGCTCCTTTGTAGAAGTGCAGAGGCTGCATTTTTTTTTTCCTTCCAGCCAGCTCAGTCACAACTTGTCTGCCCTGTGCCACCAAAAAAAGCACAAGATTCCTCCACAAAGCTCAAGGCAAAGCCAGGAACAAACCCAAGTGTTTGCCTAGAAGGAGCAGCAGCCTCCTTGCCCATTCCACTGCTGCTGTTTCCCTTTAAATTCTCTAAAAGCCTTTCAAGTATTGAGTTGCTTGCTGAAACATTCATGGTGGAGACTGGCCAAGCCATGGCAGCCTGCCAGGGGTTTCCATGTCTACCAAGAATGTTTTGCAGTGCACCTTGGGAGGTTGGGAGGGGAGGGGGAGCATTACTTCCTCGATTTTTTTTTCTTTTTTTTTTTTTTTAAATTTTATTTCCCCTCCCTTTAAAGTGAGTTAAATAAAGCAGCTGAAGAGTTAGAGGAGGCAGCTTTCATCACCAGCTCTTTCCATTCACATGGCTCCACGTCCTGGCTGACAGCTCAACCCATGGTAAGAGGGACTTTTTTTTTGCTCAGGTGACACTTGGCTGCTGGGAGATGCTGCTAAACTGCTGTTGGAGAGGTTTTGTTGGGAGATTGTGGTGGTTCTGGGGTAAAATATTTGTCTCTTGGATGAAAATCAGGGGGTAGCAGCTTTGAGAATGGGGTGATGTTTAGTGCATGGCAATGTCTTTCTCCAAAGTTTATTACTTGGGGCTTTTTTTTAGGGTATTTATGGTTAGGAAAGGATGGATTAATGTTTAAGACATGAGTTTAGAGGAGGCTGTGAATTCAGTCTCAAAGTCCTACCATCTCTGCCTCCATAAAAGAGCAATTCTACTCATTTCCTACTTGAAATACTGAGAAAATCCCTCCCAGTGCTGACAGGGTGTGTGCTGCAGGGACATAGGGATATAATGGTGTGATTCACAAGGCTGTAGGACAAAGTGTCTTTGTTTCCCCATGAACATGTTTTTGGGTAGTTGGACCTGTAGCCTTGTGGTTGCTTCTAACCTAGAGGGACAGGACCTTTTCTGTCCCTATTTAGCTTCTGAAGGGAAAGGTTGGATATGGCCAAGGTGGTGCTGTGGGAAGGTTGATCAAAGTCCAGGTGAGGGACACTGATCTCATGTGGCTGAAGAAGGAAGGTCACCTCCTGCTTTACTCTTCTTCCAAGGACACTGTTGCAGTGATTTGTCCTTGCTTTTACACCTCAGGTAGTCTGCTGGTGGGCTCTCTATGCTGCTATCTCAAAGGGGGATTTGGCAAGTGGGAAGCATGGGAATTGGGGGTAAGACTGGGCTAAGACTTGCTCTTCCCTTCAGAGTTGGTCAGTGTTATCTCCCACACTGCCTGTGTTTGAGGAGAGTCTTTCCCAGCCCAATGAAATGGTAGATTTCCAAGGATGTACCTCTCTGGAGGTGTTTAAAGTCAGGCTGGGCAAGGCTCTGAGCAACCTGGAGTAGTGGGGGATGGAACTAGATGATCTTGAAGGTCTCTTCCAACCCAAACTATTCTATGATTCTACAAAATCCACCTGAGTGATGGGGAAGGGATGATCTTGGCCATGCAAGGAAGTGTCTTGTGTATTAAAAAAGAAAATCTAGTTGTTTTCTGTTGTCTGTCCTCCTCCAGTGCATCTCTCACCTATCTGTAGCTCAGCATCTTTGCTCCTCTTTCATGTCTCCACGTGCCAGATGCCTCTGGCTAATGGATTCCTCTGATTCACTGCCTGGATGCATCTGACACAGCTTGCCAAGGAGTGGGAAGAAGGTTCCAGCATTGCAGCTGGAGTTCTGCCACCCTGCTCAGAGCATTTGGGAAAGCCCTGGTGAAAGTCACTGTCTTCCTGTGGTCCAGCACTTAGTAGACCTCTGTGCCATCCCATAGTTTATCTCACTAGTATCACTTTTCTGCTCCCAGGTCTAGAAATTTTCATGTTACTTTCAGGGTTGGAATCATTCTGCTGCAATGAAATACCACCATACTTCCTAATTGCACTATTTTCTGGTGACTTCCCCATCCAGCTCACTATGGAAAGGCTTCAGATAACCCCAACTGGAGTTACTGTGTCCAGTTCTGGAGCCCTCAACATAAGAAGGACATTGAGCTGTTGGAGAAGGTCCAAAGGAGGCCATGAAGATGGTGAGGGGGATGGAGCACCTCCCTTCTGAGGACAGGTTGAAGGAGTTGGGGTTGTTCAAGCTGGAGAAGAGAAGGCTCATGTGGGACCTCATAGTCACTTCTCAATACCTGAAGGGGGCTACAGAAAGGCTGGGACAGGACTTCTTAATAGAGTCCAGGATGGCAGAACTAGGAGTAATGGATGCAAATTGGAAGAGGGGAGAATTAGGCTGGGTAGAAGAAAGAAGTTCTTTGCTGTGAGGGTGGTGAGACACTGGAAGATGTTGCCCAGAGAGGTTGTGGATGCCCCCTCAAACCCTGGAGGTGTTTAAGGCCAGGCTGGATGAGGCATTGAGCAACCTGGTGTAGTGGGAGGTGTCCCTGCCCATGGCAGTGGGGTTTGAACTGGATGATTTTTAAGGTCCCTTCCAACCCAAACCATTCTATGATTTCTGTCTGTTTTGTTGTGCTCTCCAAATTTCTGAGAGCAATGTGCCTCCCTGACCTTTGGAGAGCACTATGACCAAATGGAGGGCATTCCTATTGCCCCCTCCTACCTCTAGGACAGAGGCAAGTACCAAAAACACAGAGAAGGTGTCACACCTTGAGATGGTGACCATCCTCACGTGACAATCTAGTTCTGTCTTGGCAACCTGACCTTCTGTGGTGTGTGGGACAGCAGGATGATGGGAACAGTTGGTGCAGCTCATGATGTACAGTTTCAGCACCACCTCCTTGTAGCTGGAGTTTGCCCAACAGGTGAAGGAACTGGTACAGCTTGACTAACAGGCACAAGAAGACATGTTACTCTTGGGTATTTCTTGGTCTTTGGATCAGGACCAATGTTTTGTCCCTCGTGCTGATGGTCAGAGTGTTCCCTTTTTTGGTTTTACTCCTTCCCAGTTCTACTTTACCCTAAAGAGAACCAAGTGCTACCCGCTAAAGACCATCAACCAACAGCTACTGTCTGTCCAGGGTCTTGTCAATGCCTTTTGGATATCTTTGTGCTTCTACTGGTTAAAGAAGTTGTTGAGTGTCTGATATTGGACCTTTGGTAATGCTGGTGCTAATAACTGGGTCTACTATTGACCTGGCAATGTCTGGACACATAATTAGAGACAGTTCCAGGAACAACTGTTGTCACAGGTGAGGTGGACTTCCCAAAGGTCATGTAAACAGCTGAGGAAATGGTATTTAGGTCATCTGACTGCTCAATTAAGGCTGAAAAGTCTGGACTGTGTGTATTTCAGGGATTAACTCTTCAGACCTGTGTGAGATCAGTGCTGAACAGAAAGTCTTTTAGAGCCTTTGTGCAGGAAAGACATGGAGATACACCATGAAGGTGTTGAGGCACTGGAAGAGATTGCCCAAAGAGTTGGTGGAGGCTCCATCCCTGGAGACATTCAAGACCAGGGATATAGGACACTAATTTTTCCATCTCTTCTCTCCTTTTGCTTGCTCTCTGCCTGTACAACTCCTGTGCTGCAGACTCATCTTGTCTGTTGTCTCTGTCTCTCATGGACAGCACTAGAGATGCAGACACATGACTTTGCAGTGCAGGTTGCCTTAATTCTTCCCTGCATCCTGATATGAGGCTGGAGAATTTCTAGCAGATGTGAGATCCAACTAAAGATGGGTCCACCCACCATAAATCCAGGTATCATATAGTCTTTTCCTTCCAAAAAAAGCTGTTTTAAGTAGTCAGCGGCTTCTTTTATGGAATTTCTAGAGGTGTTCCATTTCTGTACTTCTCAGTTGTTGCTCAGATCTCAAAAACATGTCTGTCATCACTGTTGATCCCAGTTTCTTGTTCCATGTTTTTTATTTTCTAATCACTCCTGCCCTCTCAGCCTTTAGGGGAAAGGCTTGTGTTGCCTCAGTGGAGAGAACCAGGACAAGTTTGATTATCAAGAGGGTTGTGAAACTTATTTTGCATGAGATATGAATAATTGCACACTTAGCTCCTGTTTCCATGCAGAGTTTCCCAATGGCATGCACAAATATTGTGCTTCTGGGCTTGCAAGGCACAAATTTTAAGTACATACTTAGATGAAGCATCCATCTCTACTTTAGAGTCCTCCAGGTGAGTGAATCTGAGTTCTTCAGCTTGTTGGTCCTGTCTGGGGTGGATGCTGTGTCAGATGTGGAGCTGGCTGAAGCATAACTGCAGCTCTGTGGGAAAAGACCTGGTTGTATTAATGGATGAAAAGCTGGACAAGAGTCAACACAGTGAAGGTCAACCATATCAGCAAAGCCATGGCCAGCAGATCAAGAGAGGTTATTCTGCCCCTTCAGTCTGCTCTTGTGAGACTCCACCTGGAGTTACTATATCCAGTTCTGGAGCCTTCAGCACAAGAAGGACATGGAACTGTTAGAGAGGGTCCAGAGGAAGGCCATGAGGATGATGGAGTGGGCTGAAGCATCTCTCCTATGAGGACAGGCTTGGAGAGTTGGAGCTTTTCATCCTAGAGAAGAGAAGGCTCTGGGAGACCTCATGGTGGCCTCCCAGTACCTGGAGGAGCTACAGGAAAGCTTAGGAGGGGCTGTTTGCTAGGGCATGGAGTGACAGGACAAGGAGCAATGGTTTGAAACTAGAGCAGGACAGGGTTACGTTTAGACATAAGGAAAAAGTTCTTCTCCATGAGGGTGGTGACACACGGGAAGAGGTTGCCCAGAGAGGTGGTGGAGACCCCATCCCTGGAGACATTCAAAGCCAGGTCTGATGAGGCTCTGAGCAACCTGATCTAGTGCAGGATGTCCTTGCTTACTGCAGTGGGTGGGAGTAGATGCCCTTGAAGATCCTTTCCAACCTTCTGTGGTAACATCTCAAATGAGACCCAAGCTTCTATGATTGCCCCTACTCTTTGCCAAAGCCTCAGATGATCCTGTGGCAGCTCTGTAGCAGAAACATCAAGCTGTTGCTCACTGGGATTATGGATCTGGTGCCATCTTTGATTTTTATTGCCTACTCCATCTCCCAACTAAGTCCTCTCTTAACTGAGCCCAATGTTTCTCTGAAACTTGTGAGGATAGAATCATAGAAGTTGGAAGGTACCTTCAAAAACCATCTAGTCCAGTGAGAAGGGACACCCTGCAGTGGAGAAATGAAGCTGCTTCCTTCTTAAATCAGCTTTTCAGAAGGAAAGGTAAACTATATAAGACCTATATATAAACTGTAAGACCAGGCTGGACATGGCACCGAGCAGCCTGATCTAGTGGGAGGTGTCCCTGCCTATGGCAGGGGGGTTGGAACTCGATGATCTTTAAGGTCCCTTCCAACCCAAACTATTCTATGATTCTATATGATACTTGGATTTATGCAAGGAGGATCTGTCTCTTGTTGGATCTCATATCTTCAAACAGCTTCTACCTGGGGGGGGTGAGAATAGGTGATGAGGTTTCACTGCTGTGGGAATGGGAGGCTGCAGGTTGGTTGCCACTGCTTTGGGGTATTCTTCAGAAGCCCTGTAGCAGAGCTGGTATAATCAAGGATATTCTTGTAAGTGACTGAGTCATAAAGCAGCTATTTCCAGAATGATTGGTTGATGGGGTGGGTATTGGTGACAGAAAGTTGTGCTGACTCAACATCACTGGGCTCCACAAGTCTAGAATTTGCCTGGGAGCTAGTTTCAGAGAAGGAACGTGGACTATAAATAGGCTTTATAAGTTTTAAAGAAAAAAAAACAAAACACAGAAACAACCAACCAACTCAAAATGAAACAAAAACTTTTTGATGGAAAAGAAACAGCCTGTCTCAGAGAAGCTGTGCTCAAAGGAAATCATAAGGATGAGGAGACACTGGTTGCCAAGAGGAGCTGTAGATGCCTCATCATAGAAGTGTTCAAAGCAGGAGGTTTTGAGCAATCTGAGCAAGCAAAAGTTGTCCCTGCCTGTGGCAAGTGGGTTTTGATATTGAAGTCCCCTTCCAACCCACACTGTTCCATGACAGGAGATGTTTCCTCATGAGGTTTGGGAGGTGTTTCCATTCTCCTAGCAAAAAACTCAAAGCAGGAGGAAAGAGGTGAAGTCTTTCTCTTCGAGCTGATCAAGACCAAGAGTTGATCTAATCTAAGTTAGTCTTTCTAGAGGGTTGAACCAACCACCTTTTGGTTGCCAAAGGTGGTTGAACATCCATTTGTGTTTAAGATCTGTGGCTGCAGATAACCAGCAACAATTGCATGAATAAAAATCTGGTCAGATAACAGGACAGATTCCTACAGTTGATAAGAAGGATTTGTAAAGAAAACCATTGTTTTTATTAAATAAAACTGGTAGTAGATAAAATTCCTAGTTGAAAAGCTTAGTTCTGACAAAATTCCAGGCATAGTTGAGGGTTTTTTTGTGGGTATTTTATTTTGTAGGTATTTTATTTATTTGTTTGTGGGTTTTTGTTTTGTTTTGTTTGTTTTCTTTATTTTAAAAAAGAAAAGTTCCATCAATGTGTGTCTGATTTTTTGTAGTTGTTGTTGTTGTTTTGGATTTTATTAATTTTACTCTTGAAAATCTTTGGTCTACCTTTTTTTTTTTCCCCTTCAATTTCTGAGAACTTCCCACGATCAAAGCAAGACTCTTTATCTTCAGGTTGCTCAGGACTAAATCTTTGCCCAAGACCTATCTTGCAGATAGTTATGTGGGGTTTTTTTTGGTTTTTTGGTTGTTTTTTTTCCCCCAAATCAAAACAGGATGGGAAAGCAAATGCAGAACTATGTTTACAAGATGAGAAGTGTGTTTCTTGAAGGTGAAAAGATGCTCTTGAAACATATCTGTCCTCATCCCTGTCCAAATTTCCTAGACAGATGATCTAATTTCAACCCTCTGCCATGGGGAGAGACACCTTCCACTACACCAGATTGCCCAGTACCTCATCCAACCTGGCCTTAAACACCTCTGAAATGACTAGAGAGTCCTTTCATCTAGTCCCTTGTGGGTGAGCATTTCCTCAGGGAGTGGAAAAATGATTTAATTTCAAAAATTTGGACTGGAAAATCAAAAAAGAAGAGGTCTGTAATTGCAATGAAGCCCTGAGCCACCAGCTCTTTGACTTTGCATCCTGCAGAGCCAGGTAGGAAGCCAGTGGTGAGCTCATTGCTCACTCATCCTTTCCATTCCCAGGCTGAGTCCTTCCTTGAGACTGTGTCTGAGTGTTGCTGCTCTGAGGGATGCTGTCTTGCTTGTCTGTGTGGTGGCAACCACTGTGTTGAGGCAGACAGTGAGTTATGGGCATGTTCTGCTCTGAAAGGACCCCAGGAGGCTGAGAAAATGGGAAGGAAGTCCATAAAATAGAAGAACCTCTGTGAACAAAAGGTGATCGAGGAACTTTGTATCTCCAGTTACACCCTGAGCCATCCAGGTTATAGAAACCAACTTGTCCTGACTCCTCAGCCCACAGTAAGTTCTTCAAAATCCTTAAAATCATAGAGCTGGGGAGGAGCTGTGACATGGTGGAGTGTCTGGGAAAGAATGG
>VZTY01000130.1:0-27855 GCA_013400935.1 Turnix velox
CCTGAACTATTCTATGATTACCCATAATCATAAAAACTAGAAATATTTTTAAGAGCTGCTGAGACACATTCTTCACACATCAGTGCTGAGATTGAAGTAGATTCTGAATAATGAAAGATCCAGTTAAATATGTATGGATTTTTATTCCTGTAAAAGGTATTTAAGCCTTTTTTTGTGTACACAAGTCTTTCAATGAATCTATTTTTTCTGTTAGTCCTATAGTTGCAGTTTTCATTTCACATGGGAAAAAGCAAATACTGCAAATAATAAAACCCAATGGAAAAAAAAGTACTTTTGATAGAAGGCAGAAATTTTTATTTAGGATTACTCTGTTCCGGCCACTAGCTTTTGAAGTCAATACTAATCACAGTTGAAAAGGATATTTAAAAAAAATGTGTCAACAAGGAGCACATTTTCAGTCTCAAAACAATAGTAAATATCCCACAAGGTTTGCAGTACTGATCGAAATCTTTTTCAAACCTCAGACTTAGGCTGTAATCTCCTTTTTAATTGACTGATATAATTTGATTTGCAGCTGACTGAAGAGATCTACTGCAACATTACAACTAATATATTCAGCTTTTCTTGTTGCTACATATTCTACCAGCTTATAATGCTTGCTGTAGCTAATGCAAAACTTAAGAAATCTTGCTTGTGATATATGCAGTCTCTCTTTCTCTTTCTTTTTGCTACATTTTGTATGTTAAATATCATGTTTGGATAGCTCATTTTGAAAATCAGCAATTAAATTCAGCAATTTACTGGCTAAACCACAAATGACATTGCAATTTTAAAAATAAATCATCATTTGCATCTATACCTGAGTCTTGTAAAAAAGACCTTGAATTAACATTCATTAAATTATATTGGGTTCACTCCTCTTATTCCAAGCCTTCTATATCTCTTTATCTATCTTAATATCAGGAGTTTATTTTTGAGTAGAAGTAGCCCAAACATTTTCTATTTTAGTTTGATCAAGGAAATATTGATGAAAGCTTGATGACTGAAGAGCTATTCTATAGAGATGTGCCAGAACATTCTACAAACACTCAATTTAGATTTTATTTCATGTTTTACAAAGAAGCATCCAAGAAATTTTGAAACAAAAACTCTATGTTGATTTGTTTTAAAATAGAAATATTATATTTAGGACTAAATCTCTATTTCACTCTTTCACTTTATTTATTTTGCTTTCTGTCTGCTTTAAAAAACAGCATTGGAAGGAAATTTCCATTTTCAAACTTTTTAGGTATAGAGCAGTGATTTTTCTTTTCAGCTGAAATTGATTACATTTTAGCTGAAATACTACATTTTAAAACACAGTTTTGAGTGTAAATGGAATACAGTATGCATGTGTTGAATTCTTTCCCAAAGCAATTTAAGGAAATAGGTCACTAATAAAACTTTACCACCGAGAAAGGAGATGAAGTCTAGACACACACCTCGTCCTGGATAGCCATAATTCAAATTGCCTATTTTAGAACACTGAAGCCCTTCAAGACTCACATTAGTGAGGAGAAAATTCTGATTCTTCCACAAAAAAATCATCAGTCATTCCACATTAAATAATTTATGTTCTTTGAGGAAGGCTTTTCCTATTTTCTGATCCCTAAATAAGTAATTAGTGCTCCCAAATAATGCAAAAACATGCAATGCCTTTGATCATCAAATGACTATCTTCAAGCAGTTTGGAGACTTCAAGCAACTAGTGCCTGCCAACACTTTTCTTTCTCTCGTTAAAAAGTTTTCATTCTCCCTTCCATCTTCCCAATTCAGTCTTGCAATTTTTCCCTGTAACAGAGAGCTGCAATATCCTTTTCCCTGTCCTAAAATGTAGGTGATCCTCTGTTTCTCAGCTGGGACTTCACTTAGATGAATGCTCATCTAAATTTATTACTGAATTAATTTACTCTATCTCTGTTAAAATACATTTATACATTTTGAAAAGGTTCTTGTTGTTCATTTTAATCTCAGTTTAAGAAATCCTCTGAAAATGGTATATATCTTTATCCTGCTACAACAGAATGTGTTCCATATCTTGTCATGTGTCCCAATACAGTTTTCTTCTATCTAATATATAATTCAGTTTCAATATATCTGTTTCTGCATAAAGTCTTTCAGATTTTTTTTATTTTTTAATTAGGTTTTAGATTTTTTTTAATATACCATCATTATTGCTTAGAAATAAAAGGCTTAAGCATTATCAAAGAAGCGTAGTTGTATCAGACTAAATTCAAAACCAGTTAGGTGACTGCTTGGATTGAACATGGGACAAAGAATACCAGGAGGAGAGTGTTGCTAACTGAGAGTAATTTACAGGAGTCATTTAACCCATTGAAGTGTTAATCTATAAGCTGTGTCCAAAATCTCTGCTCCATCACGTGACATTAAACAATATACTAGATCATCCAATTCCTACATATATTGCCTTTCTGCTTATCTGACAGAACACAGGACAACCTCTGCTGGAGTGGTACCAGCAAGCATTTGACTGCTTGTTGAAGCTGTGTCTCTTCCATGGCTGCCCAAAGGACAAAAGAGCTATGACTAAAACACACAGAAAAACCGATGTCCTGCTTTTTCGGGTTTGTTGGTTTTTTTCTTTTTGGACTAGAATAAATGTATTTTTTAGACCTAGATAAAAAAATTAAAATGAGGCAAACAGCATTTTCCTATTTAACAACTGTTCCAGAAGGATGAACTATGACCAATTTTGCATGCATATTCTGTACTCAATTACTGGCCCTTAAATGGTGTAGAGCTTGGGGACATCATGCTTGCAAGAAGCTTCTGTAAGCATGACAAAATCAAGATTAGCTTCCTAAGTTCTGTTTGAACAACATGATGTTCTTTGTAACGCAGCCATATTTTCTGTCTACATGCAGTCCAGGGTTATCAACCCACAGTACACACAGAGCAGCTGGCATCCATCTGCAAATACTGACCACTGTAACTATATCTTTGTCACTTGTCACTTCAGAATTCATGATACATATTTTAGATTATATATCAAGAGTCTGAAAAGAGGTAGGTAATAAGCAGGGCCTAAGTATTTCTCTAGAACTGCATTTGACCCCAGAGACAAAAACAAAAGAGATGAGTCACTCCACCTCCACCTTTCATTAAGACAGAATTCTGATTTGTTCAAATGAATAGATGCCTTTATCAGTCTAAAAGGACTTGATAAATTTGTTTAAAATCACTCACTTCTAGAACGCAGACACTAGGAGTACAAAAATGCTACTACTCATGTGCTGGTTTGGGCCCAGGACCCTCCCCAGAGACAGATGGCCCCCCCTCCTCTCTCTGAAGAGAGGAAGGAATGAGGAGATTTGTGAGTTTAGAAGAATTCCAAACTACTTTAATAGATAATGAAATAATAGATAAAATTAAAAGGAAAAGATAAAAAGGTATACAATATTTACAAAACCGTATCAAGCTCCCGGGATGATGATCACGTCCCCAGCAGANTGCCTTTATAAGTCTAAAAGGACTTGATAAATTTGTTTAAAATCACTCACTTCTAGAACGCAGACACTAGGAGTACAAAAATGCTACTACTCAGAAGTGAATAAGGAACAAAGAAGTTTTTCCTATAAAGAGTACAGAAGAATTTTATATCCAAATGGGTATACTGAAACATCAGAAATGGATCAACACCTTGCTATTATTTGTATATTAAAACTTTATATAAGTTATTGCAGTACAAAAAATATATACAATTTAAAGAACAGCTTTTTATTTTTTTCACATTGCCAATTTACTTTAAAATGTAAGAGTCTCACAAATGGCTGAGGTAGTTGAATTGGTTCCTGCAAATAGCCCACACCTGGTGTTTTCTATCTGATACAATGGAACCAAGTTCTCATTGATGACTCTAACACATAACATAAACATTACATTAGTCAAACAGCCAAACATTCATCAAATACCCATCAGTCCCACTTGCCTGCTCCTGCACTCAAGCACCACCAAACCTTATAACAGAAAATATCCTAGAAAATGTGCATATAGGGAGAGGAGGTTAATACTAATATTCTTTTCTTTATTCCTCATTAACATTCTTGGTGCTTTACAATTAGTTTGTATCCACAACCCAGATCTTGCCATTGGCCGTGTCCTATCTCCTGCCAATAAGGGAGGAACTTATAACCCTTCCCGGATTCCTGAAGTTTCTGCTCTGTTCCTCAGATACAAAACTCATGAGGCTGCATCTTCTTACTTCCTGGCACTTGCTGCAGCAGCTCTGCTTATTTCCTACCATGCTTCACACCCTTGCTCTGTGGAGCAGTGCAGTAAAACAGCATGGACGCCAATGATCTTCCCTAACAGAGGAAACAAGTGAACCAAGAACACCCCCACTGAGATCTTCCATCCCTGTGGCAAAAAGAGGCGGATGCTGTGTGGGAAGCGAAATGGTAAGGCACACAGCAGGAATGTTGGGCTTTGTGCCTTCAAAGCTGCCAACATCCTCCAGCCTCAGGGTCTGCTGAGTCTGTGGGGCTGTGATCATGAAAAACAGAGTAACTCCTGCTGCTTTACGTGCTAGTTGTAACATCAAGGTTCACTCTCCAACCGTAAAGATTAGAAAGAAGATTTTTAAACAATATACTCAATTTATGACCTTTACTGTGAAGCTCAGTAGCATCCTGTAATAGGCTTTTTCCAAAGTGTGCAGTGCTTTAAGTATCACTCAACATATTTCAGCACTCTCACTCCCAGTTAACACATTTCTCTTGATCCTACTATTCCCTTTAAAATTATCTTGATAATTTCTGAATATGAGTATGTATCTGTGGTCCATTTACTTGCATACTTACCTTTACTGTGTGGGTGACACTCTAATTTAATGTATCTTTTTTTGAGTAACACAGATAGTGGGAAATAAAATTTCTTTAGGATTTTTTCATTGCCAAAAAAATGAGCTTTTTGGAGAACCTGTTTGTTGCAGATGAATTATTATTTATTTATTTATTAATACCTGACTGTTTTGATTCATATAAAGCTGACAGTTTAGCTTAAGTCAGGATGAAAATGTTTTTAATATTTCATATTCTGGTGGCATGGGTTACCTTCCCAGCCCGAGAAAAAGCATGAATCTTTAACTTTTTTCATTATATTTCAGATACCTAGTTCCCAACATGCAGTAATAATTAAGATATGAAAACTCAGATCTTGCTATTCTGCTGCTTTTACTATCATCAATACCCAGGATACTCAACAAGTAGGTATTTCACACACTCTTCAGTCTGTACCATGATCAATCACTTTAACATCAATATTGACTTCAATATCCATTATCAATGTTGATGCTGCAACAAACTCTCAGATAGAACCACACCAGGCAGCTCCTCAGGAAAAATGGTCCAGACGATCAAGACACACACTAGATCCTAGGAAAGCAAAATTAGATTGACAGCAGCTTGCTTACAGTGAAGCAGGTGTCATCAGATGACATCCCACTGACACAGAAAATCTTGATGTTACATTGACATTGGATATCATAAAGTCTTGTGCTGGTTTTGTCTGGGATAGAGTTCATTTTCTTCATAGCTAGTACGTGGCTATGTTTTGGATTTTTGCTGAAATCAGAGTTGATAACAGAGGGATGTTTTGCTTATTGCTGAGCAGTACTTACATGGAGTCTGTCCTTTTCTGCTTCTCACATCAACCTAACACCAAGCAGCTGGGGTGCACAAGAAGCTAAGAGAGAGCACAGTCAGGACAGTTTACCTTGACCGTACCATGTGACATCATGCTCAGCATGCAGTTTTTGCTTAACCATTACACTGCCTTTATTTCTACCCATAAATTTCCTCACTTTTGCCCATTCTGCTTCCATACCACATCCCAGCAAGGGGGAGTGAGCAGCTGTGTGATGCTTAGTTGCTGTCTGGGGTTAAATTACGACAAGTGAATATATATTATTTGATAATAGCACCATGAAAAACTAGTCTGCAGTCAACTTCAGCAACAATAAGTATACAGACAAATATAGTTTTTCAAGGTTATTCCTTGCTGCTCTTTAGCAAAGACAACTCTACAGTCTTCTGATACAACTGCAATTACAGTTGTCTTCCTCATAGCTGCAATCAACAAAGTAAAGAACCAAATCATAAGTCATCTTGTAAATACTGTTTACTTGATTTCTTGCTTAAGGGGTATATGCAAAAATACCTATCTGTCTGTAAAAATGCCCAATTTAAATTTGCAAATAATACAACACTGCCTCTCTGTTTACACAGTATTACAACAACTAGCAGAATACCTCTAAAAAATGATTTTTGTCTGTAACAGCAATGCTTACAACGGGTCCATATTGCTTTTTATATACACCTAATAGTCATCAGTCAACCAAAAACATGCCACCAAACAGCATAAAATGCTACATAAATTAAAAACTTGGATATTTTTTCAATTTGTACACCCCAATGTAATTGTATTGTCATGTTTTAAAACAGTTATAGTACCTGCCTAACTACCTTGTATCTGCCTTGTTGACAGATATTTTCTTTATTTATTTTGTTCCATGCTAAATGAATCAAATTACTAGCATATATTCCCAGCTTTAGGATTACTCTATGCTCATAAAAAATTGCACTTACAATCCTAGGTATGATTGTAAAATTTGGTTTTTGGGAAAACAATGGATATTTGTGGCACTCAAGTAAAATATCCACACAGAGAAACAGGATTCTGACCTAAGAGAAACTAGATTTGGTTTCTTTTCTTTTGTTGTTTAAGTGGATGATCTTTTCTGAGACAGTGCTCAAAGTTTATCAACCATATTGTGAAAGAGAATTCAAATTGTGGTAAGACTACTAGTACCATTCAACTAGGAGCTCATGCTGGATTTCGATTTGTCTTCAGGTGCACACTTCCTCTCCTCATTCTTAACATGAGTAGCAAATTTCCTTCCTGACTCAGAAATCAGTAACATCCAGTACAGTAACAGCACCTCCCTGTCAGAAAACTCAAATTGCTCTGTGAAAAAAATACTATGTGACTTAAACAAAGTTTTGTTCTCTTAGAATTACCTCATTTACTTTCAACACAGATTAGTATACATTCCTTTGCTTCCTAATTTAAAAAATTACTTAAAATGCAGGTGCCAGGAAAATTCCAACCTTCATTTCACTGGTTGTAATCATGTCTATGCAACATCAATAACAATTCTTTCTAACATATTTCCAAGAGACAGCTAAGAAGGAAAACCATTTTCATAGGATTCTTGAATATATTTCTATACAGCTGCTCTTCGTTATACATATTCTAGTCTTGTTTTTCCAACAAGGCTTTGATTATGCACATAATTTCAGAGAATCTATGATATTAATCACTACTACAGATATTACTTATGTGAGCTTAAAAGTTAGGGCTTTTTTAAACCAATACATTATGTACTGCCTTCATTGGAAAATTTTTGCCCATAAATTTATGACTTCTAGAACTGTTTCTTTTGCAAATATCTGTGAAAGTAAGCTTTTCACTCCTATTGATTTTAAAAGAAGTGACATTTATGATGACTATTTTGCACACAGATTACTTCAAAAGACTTTTCAATAGGTTTTCAGTGTATTTCAGTTTCCTAAAGCAATTTTGTAAAATTCTTCATTGTATTTAACTTTTACTAATGCTACCAATGGCAATCACCACTGAACTGGAATGTAAATATGTGAATACAATTTTTTGTTGGTGGTTGGTTATAAGGAAGCAATAACTTTTAAAGAACTTGTCATTCTCTTTAAAATAACCAATGAAAATACTTTCACATTTTGAAATGCTTTCTATTATGACAGTGATTTATTAAAGGTCTGACATTAACACATGCTTTAAAATGAAAATGGAGAGCATAATCATCTTGGAGCATGAAAGTTACTGGAAACAGTTCTTCATTTCTTTCGTTCACTTTTCAATTTAAGTGAATAAGAGTATTCAGCTCTTATTAGATCCCAGGCAACACAGCTAGTCATATGGTCATTTGCATCTTCACAGCTGCAACACTGTCAAAAAGCTGATTTTCCATAAAATACAAAAGTTCTCTCAAGTTTTAAGTAACTTAAGAGCACACTTCTCAAAAGTACTCAAAACAACAGTTTTCTGGAATGGTAAAGCACACAAAGTAATACTCATTAATCAGTTAATTATCTCACCACTTTGAAATGACAATATTTCCAACCTAATGGCACCACTTACTCAACCTCTTCTACTTATGACTCTAAAAATCATTAATTTCATATCAATAAATAAAATAAACAGTCTTCTCCTTAAAAATAACTGCTCCCAAAGGACCGTGAACCTTTGAATGCAAATCACTCTGACAAAGTGATCAATGGAAAAGACACACAAGAGAGACTGGTAGTTTAACTTCAAACTAACTATTCATTTGGGGATAGAGGATTATTAGCTTTTTATTCTTCAAAGTTCTGCTTTGAAAATTGAAAATGTACAATGTTACATCCCTGCTCATATTTTTCCTTCTGAATGGGCAGAGGAGAGAAAATGAGCTAGCTTCACATACAGAGAGAAAACTTTTCATCAAACCATTTTACTAAGGCTGGAGCTTTGCCAAGGTAGTGAGCTGGCATTTTTAATACTGAAGGGTCTGTTTGCAAATAACAAAAGGCTTATTTGGCATAAAGAAACCAGCAATGATTCTGATGTTAAATTACACCTGTAGGAGAATGAGAGAAAGGGAAGAAGATGTAATGGAGGCAACATGAAAGTAGAAATTTGCCATCAAGCCAGCACTGGAGAAACTGAAGTGGAAAGGAAAAAAAAGCAGTCCACAAAATTAGAGGTTTGGGAAATAGGAGTCCTAGTTTCTCCTTCATGGTCAATTTATTCTGGAAAAGGTATCCAAAATGAAAATTCCAAAATTCTTTACTGCTAATGCAATATTACTTTGCTACACAGGTACCAGATAATTGAGGTGTTATGCCTTTGTGGGTTTTTTTGTGACAGTACAAGTAGTAGAGCTTTCTCTTTTATTTTCTATTTCTGGTAGGTCATCTCCAGTCCTGAAGTGGATAAATGAGTCAACTCATTTCACATCCAGCATGAAAAATCATCAGATGTTAACTACTCATTACTCAACTGTAAAGATCAAAACTAATGACAGATGAAACATTCCCTTTCTTGTTATTAGGCCCTTGAGTCACCCAATTCGCACTGTACCCCTCTTTATGTAGAGGCAGGCAGCAAAAAATAACAAGCAAAATTGTTGTTGTAGGTAGCTCCTGTGACTCATTCCTTGGGCTCACCCACCCATAATTTGTGAATGAGATGTGCTGCTCTGATACTCATCTGGGGTCTCTCATCACATCTGACCAGGCTGCTGAGACTGCTACTCTGTTTTTCAGCAGGCATTTAATTATTTAAATACATAAGTTCTTTTTTTTTACCAAGCATAGTAGTGCTTAAAGTAAGACTGGTAATTAATGATTATATGAATGCATTTGCTAATCAAAGTGTAACATCTCATTATCTTAACAATTTCCTAAGTAGTATAGAAATAAGCATTTTCTGACATTGTGAAAAACAATAGATAAAAATGGCATATGAGGGCAATAATCATTCTAAAAAATAAGAAAATGCAATCTCTGTATGGAAAAGGCACAGTAACAGCTTCACATCTAAGAATGAGGAAAAAAATAAAGACTTGACATGGTTTATATTCTTCAGGAGGCGATGCTAAAAATCACCTTTCTACTGACATTCTATTTTTGTTAGTTCAGGCTGTGACTGCTTTCCCAAATGACTGAGCCATGCATCAGAAACTACCAGTAACATCGAGTGTGAACATGCATTTCTTGAATAGTTTTTATTCTGTTTCTGAATGTATTCTTTAACTCAACTTATATTTCTCATAGTTCTGCCCACTCCTTCAGTTAAAAACAATAAACAGTGTCCTTTCACCTTTACACATCACACCATTGGCACATTCTCCACAATTTTATTAATTACCAAACATATCCAAATATTATACACTTTGAAATCCTATAAAGCACCACACTGATATTTTGCAGGTATCATAAGACAGCATTGTAACACAACACCTATCTTATTGAAATATACACATTGTGATTACCTAATGAAGCTTTCACAATTAATACTGACCAGCCCACTCTGCAAAGACCCCTCAATTATTGCAATGTTTTATCTGTAAATTATGGATGCTTTTTTCTGATTGGAAGAGTACAACAAAACTTTGACATTTACTTGCTGTCTGTCCTTAGTAAAAAATAAATGGTATTTTAGAGCTCCTTCTAATCCCTATGATTCATATGGCATACTCCCAGCATTCATCATTTCAAGCAATATTTTATCCATTTCCAGGCCTAATGGTGAACCATATTTCAGGAAAATTGCCTTCTTTTTATTCCTAATGCTCTAATCAGTGTTAGCAAAGAATGTACATGACAAGCTTCACGCAATTATTGTTGTTGACTGGCAATATGACTTTACAAACATATCTTCTTCCCTCCTCCAAAACATTTTAAAATCATGAAGACAACAATAGCAAGCCCTTTTTTTGTTCATTAAAAAGCATAATCACAAAGAAAGAGCAAAACTTCAAACCTGTTTTTTATCTTGGAGCCTTTAAAGTTTCAAAATCAAAGCCACAATATGTACCTGATGAATAACGCCAAGACTACACTGCAGGCATACAGTGATTCCTGCATTGTTACAGTCTATTCAGCCATCAGCCACTCTTTTAAACATGTGCCTTTAGAAAACTGAGTGCCCACGAATGTGGTCACTAGTGTCAATTGTTGGAAGTGACTTAGATCCATAGTCAGGGACACCAAGAAATCTTGGCATTATACAGTCAAATTTCCCAGTAACTACACAGAAAACTCCTTCAGTGTCATCTTCAAGCCCAGGTTAAGATGCCCAGGCATTAATTATGCTTAAAGTTACTAAGGATTTACTCAACCCCTTTCTGAGTAGACCTCCAGTTCACCTGATATATAATCACTTCAGTTCACAGATAGGTTAGGCTCTGCTAGAGAATGAACTTCTAGAGAAACTCAATTTTTAAAACACAACCTCTGGTGGGATTTTAATACTCAAGATTATAATGTGCGTGGGTATACACAGACTATATCATCCATAATATAAGTATATTATTCCATTCTCAAAGACAAGAAACTATTATTCTAATCATTAAGGCTTACACCATTGCATTGCTTATAAATATAAGCAGTCAAGGCTGAGGTGATAAAGCAATTTCCAGGATAATTCCCATTAACTGTAGGATCTGAAATATAGACTAGAAAATATATATTCTGGTACATAGGCATGCTAGTTTATTTTCTGCAAAGCTATTAATGCAAATTCATCTTTGTTGCATCCACTCTGAGTCTGCTTGCAAGTAAGATTTCGAGTGACTCAGCTTGAGCTGAACCATCACTACAAAGACCATCTGCTACAGCACATTGTATGTTCTTTCTGTTCAAAGACCTAATTGTACTGACTCTCAGAAACACTAGTTGGATGATGTAATTCAGTGAGGGTCTGGAAAGGCTAGAATCTTTTACAACCAAACATTTTTGGTTGAAATCATTATAGGCATACAGCATAATGCTGCAATGGCTCCAAAAGGTGGTGAGCTATTATTAAGATGAGTCAGTATGGAATTATGCAGAAAAATCCACATGGAGTAGTTATTTGACTCAAGTGAAAAAAACCAAGTAAGCTGGGCATGGAAACTGTAAATACATTGTTCTGCAATGATGAACGATGTAGATAGTGATGTAAAATAAGCTTGGAGTCCAATGAAACCATTAGTTCATCACACCAAACAAGCTACAGTGTAGAATAATTCTGGAATGCTTGATATTTATTTCTGCTTGACATGACATACTGCAACACACCAAACACTGCTGAGCACAAGTTGCAGGTCAACAGACAGCACAAGTCAGAGCAGTCACCTCCCAATGCTGTACTTCCACTGATTCTTTTGTGCTTACTGCCATGTGGAATAAGACAGATGCATTTTCCACTCTCCAACAATGGTTTATTCTTGTGCATAATAAGCCCCATCATTTCTGTTCAAGATTTTGTAATATACCAAGTTGTTCACCATAGCCATTTGCATAAAAATAAGCATGATTTTATATGCAACTCTTTACTGAAAGAACCCAAATAAGGATTATTACCATTAATGCTTAAGAGTAGAAAAACTCTTTTGGCACTAAGGAACTATGTATGGAACTAGGATACGTGCTAACAGGTTAGTTTTTTCACCTGTTCGTTTTCAAATATTTTTATCTTGGTATATATAATATACTGGAATTCAATCAAGATCTGGTTTAGTTTTTACAATATGTTTCACCTCCTGTGTGCAGGTGACTGGAATGCCATTACCTAAATTGATCTGCAATCCACCATCTCTAGTGCATTTACACCATAGATAAATTTGCTGCATAAAGTCAACATGATGCACTCCTAAATGTAGATACAAATATGAATAGTAAATAGACACAATAATACATTTTAATTCTTTTTCAACAAATAGCTTGAAAACTCATTATAAACATAATGTAATGAGGTATAAACAAGTACATGACTTTAGAAAGATTTCAAGAAAGAAATTGAACAAAGATGGTGTGTTCAAATTCAAGCAGTTTGCTCACAAAAATTAATGTACAAACATCAATATCAAGCAAATTATTTGCTCTCCATGAATATATGAAATATAAACCAATAGAATTCATACTTTTTTCAGAATTTCACAAGTTGAAATAATCTTTAACTTATTATTGGGTGTTTTTTGTGTTTTTCAACAACACGTGCAGCCTACAGAAGACCACCTGTATTTGAAATGTTTCCCTGTGTGGCTATTTCACTCAAAAACATTAAAGGAATGACTTGGACAAGACAATCTGATCACATCACCCTACCAGGATTATTAAAAAGTTAAATTCTGATACTGTTCCCCAGACTGATTTTGGTAATGTACTCATCCTTAAATAGATAATGGTCAGCAACTCTGCATTAAAAAGTGACTTCTCTTTCAACTAGTTTCAACTACTTTCAACACAAAGATTTTGGATTAAATCTAAACTGTAGACGTCAGGAAAGATTAAGAACTGACAGGCAAGTAGATTCACTGAAGTAAAATTACAGTTGTGCTGTTCTGATGGGCCTTTCAGTCATATGTAGCAAAAGTTACTGCATAGGTATTTGAGGAAGAAAATCTGCAAAGGGGAAAAAATCAACTCCCCTACACTTTTTCTTTCCCCCTGCACTTGATAAAGTTACTGCCTCAGTATAAGAGCTGCTCTGTACTACTGCATATATATCCTAACCCAACCTTAAAAAGTATTCTTTCTATTACAGGAAAAAGAAAAAAAATTGGGTAAAAAAATGTCTTCTGATATACAAATAGCTCTAGTCTGTCTAATCTGAAATCCATAGCACACAATTAATAATTAATATGGATTATTTAGTATGAAGCCATGCTGTACTAGGGCTAGTTTTCATACCATGAGTTTCTGAAATCAAAGATTTTTCATTACCTCTTAAGACTCTTTCCTTCTTTATGCCAGAATTACTTAGTAGTAAAAACATTTCAAAGGCTAAAAACTAGAATATTACTCTTGTTGTCCTAGAAAATACAACTTCTGGTGAATTCTGCAAAAAGATTATCTTTAACATTACAAAAACTGCAACTGTATGGAAAAATGGCATCTAAGTTAAAGGAAAGTCATATGTGTGGGTGCCACAAAAAGATTCATATCCATAGATATAATGAATAAATTGGTATAAAATATTTATATAGATATACTATAGTAATTATTAAACGGATGTATTTTGGTGCATATAACAATACTGACATTAATTAATCAAATAATCACAAATAATCACAGACAGCTCAGCTTCTTGGGTGCAGACAGCCAGCTACAAAAGCAGGCCATAAATGTTGTAGTAAATGTTTGCAGACACAATTCAGCATCATCTACAGACCAAAGTGATGATTCCTCTTTTGTGCTGCTCCTATGGCAATACTTATATTCATATACTGTCCTGTATACTATACACATACATGCCATGAAAACAGGCTAAAACTCAGTTCTGAAATGCAGAAACTCTGAAATAAAATTATTGCCTCCTTCTAATAATTGACATTTTGTAGTAAATTAAGTACTGAAGTCTGTCAACTCATGGGACAAAAACATCTCAATGTAAGCCAACTTCAATGTGAAAGAAATACAATAAATTTCTATCATTAAAGTATTCAAATGATAGTCTCCTCCAGACCAAAGGACAGTGAATTCCCCAAAGCACTCAGTTAAAAGCATTTTCCAATTGAGTATCCCATTACATAAGATGGAGTGGAAAAATAAATAGTTTGAAATTCACTTTCACTCTTACCAGAAAAGACACTGGGGATCTTGGAAAGAAAGCTTTTGACTGTACGAATAGGAATCCCATTTTTCTCATCTTGCATGCGAGCTATGACATCTTCCATCTGAACACAGAGAAAAAATAAAAGAAAGAATTAAAAAACCCATAATTATTTTCTAAAATAAATTCTTCATTAAATTCTAGATCCATCTGATGGAATGAAAGGTTCACTTTTGCTATTTCTTTTTTAACTTATCAGTTATTTCTAGTTTTATTTAACGAGCTAAAAAGAAAGCAATTTATTCATAGACAACAGCAAAAAATGCATGCGCTCAGTTTCTTGAGAAGTATCAATGAAGAACAAAGAGATTTATTTGAAGTACTTAAAATTCAAAGAAGTATTTAAAAATCATTGGTGGGTATGGAACTTCATGGTTTTTATTGCATTACCAGTATTATATCACATATAAAAGCAAAATAGCTTCATAGACCTTCTAGAGGACTGATATAGCTCTCAAAAAAGGTTGTACAAAACAACAGTTGTTTACACAGAAAGGGTGTGGAGGTTCACATGTTCCATGCACTCACAGATCATTCATTAATAACCCAAAGAAACACAAATCCACTGCAAAGTCCAAAACAGAAAGTACACACAAGTAGATACTGTAAGTAAGATGTGGAAGACTGAGTTGATTGCTCACAATTAAAGACCGTAAAAATGTAATAATGGAAAAAAAACAGTGTCCATTGTAATAAATTTTATCTGTACCAAAATTACTGTAGAAGTGAGTGAGAATATTCTGAAACAAATCAAGCAGCAGACTCATAATCAGTTACAGTTGACCTGGAATTCTGTGTGTTATGATTACAAAATTTTTCCTTGTCTTGTCACTTTTTCTGCAGTAATTTTAAAACTCTCTTGTATGTTGTGATCATCTTAAATCTTAAGAAAATAAAAGGCAATTTTTATTTTTTAAAAAAATTAATTAAAGATTCAACACCATCTAATTCAACATATGCAGTCTAACTTTTAATATACATAGTCCCTGTTTCTATTTTAGCTGCTTTAAAGTCAGCAAAAGTATAATCCCTTCCACAGAAAAAGCATCTCAATTATATTTGGAAAGCAGCACTGAAGGCACTTCTCAAACATTCACAAACAATGACCTGAGACAATGAAAAGGGCATAGTAGTTTAATTAGAATGATGAAAGAAACTGTTAATCTAATTTTGCTCAAGAAGTCTAATCTGGGGAACACAAGCTGCTACTTGTTATAATGATTTTCCTTCCTGATGTATCATTGTTAATTTGAGTCACCTGACCTGATCCTCAAAAGTCATCCAAAGATATCTTTCTCCAGGATAAGCAGCGTAAGCCTGAATAGAAGATAAGGATTTTTATCCTTTAGCTACTTACAGCTGGGTAAAATCAATATAACTCCTTAGATGGCTCCTTAGATCTCAGTATCATTTGGTTTGTGAAGACCCTGATACTTAAATTTCTAATTCCAAAGATGAAATTAATTGCTAATCATCCATCTTGCAAAATTTATCCTCTTGCCCCATAATTCAACATCACTGTTTCTTAAGAAGTTGGGTTTTTAAATAATTCAAAGACAATAAAAATTAAAAACTCAAGAAGCTTGTAAATGCAGGAGAAAAGATTTTTCTTCCCTTACAAAAGAGCTTAAATCAATTCCACATAAAGACAGATACCAGATAAAAGGATTCCAAAACTACACTAAGAAAGAAATCGAACTAATTGAAATTGAAATTCAAGAGATGTGTAGTAAAAGCTCAGAGACTTGACTGACTTAAACACTTACCGATATATCTGTAAAAATTTTAATTTTGCTATTAAAACAAATGTCACTGCCAATGAGTTAAAATGGCACCCAGGAATACCAGAATTAAACTAAGCAAAATTTTGTTCTCAGTTATTGTACCTCAGATCAGGGGATTATTCTCATGTTTACAATATGGGGGGTTCACCTCCACTATACTTTTGTTAATTTTGCTAAACTCTATTTTACCAAAATGCAGGGTGGGAATATCCCAGTGGAACTAAGCACAAAATTCATCAAGAGGTTTGATGTACAAGTAATGACAATATATAATAATTTGTTACAGTGTGCAACAAGTTTCCCTAGACAATTTTTTCACTGACTACTTACTTTTCAGAGTCCAAGATCATTAAGGCAGCTGAGCTGCAGTTTGTAGGAGGTTTTCCTTAGCCAGGTCCCCATGAAGGAACATGAGTTCAATAAAACAGCAAAGCAGGAGAAAACTGCAAGGTTCTTTAAAAGATAATGGTCATATTTTCTCTTTCCCAACACATGCAAACTATACAGAGTAGTTAGACTCTCATCTTGTTAATGCCATATTGATAATAAACTATCTGTAACTACTCTTGCTTTCAACAGCATTCATCTTAAAACCCTATTGTCCTACATATGCAGTGTCTCACATACTAAAATGATACAACGGATTATCTCTGGAGACCTCTATCAGCTAAAAAGCCTTCAATTTCAGAATGGAGAAAACTTTTTTAAAAGTATTTTGCTATGGTTCACTGAGGCAAAAAAATCTGTATATTTACATGAATGGTTAAACTTCCCTATGAGAGTTACAGCTAAGGAGCATCAGATTCTCTCTTCCCATGTTAGCTGCACTTTGCCTGCTCTACACATGCCAACAAATCACCACAATATTTTGTTTAATTGAAACATCATGGTACCACCTGAGAGCTGCCCAACTCAGTGAACCAGAGGGCTTTGTTCACGTAGTCAAGCTGCATCACAGAGAAGAGTAGAGCACAAAACACAGGAAACAGAAATCCCAGGAGGCTGCACTGACAAGCACAGATACAGGCAGACTGATGGTCAGATGAAGCACATCAGTGATGCTCATCAAGCTAAAGCTAATCAGATCAGGAAAGCTGAGATCTCTTTTCTAAATCAAGTATGTAGGAATGAGATTGTTTAACATCCCTCTATCAAAGATTATAGCATTTTAAATTTATTGCAGAACAGGGTTATTTCAACTCTTCATTCCTAATTGGGAGCTTCTAAACAAAATTTAAAATACAAGTTTATAAAAGGAGGCTTGGAGCAACCTGGTCTAGTGGGAGGTACCCCTGCCCATGGCAGGGGGGTTGGAAGGAGATTATTTTTAAGGTCACTTCCAACCCAAACCATTCTATGTTTCTACGATCGCTTAGAATATACAAGATTAACAAAACTGCTAATGACAGTCATGCATAAAAAAAAAAAGTCAGTCATTCCACTAAGAAGCAACATTTTTTTCTCTGGACTACCAATTCGGGGAATTGCCCTAAGTACTGTCTAATGAAAATTAAATTAGGGAGTAGCTTAATCAAGAGCATAAGTAAGAGTGGTCTCGTACTTTTCAAAATCTCTATTTGCTGAAGTAATTATTTGGCAGCATAAAATCAAATGACAACTCAACACAAAAGTTTCCAATCCTATTAAATTGACGCATATTAAATGGATTAAATTTTCAGCATATACGTATGATGCTGACATCTCTGCCTGAGTTCCTCTCTTTCTGCAGTACAAAATCACCGATGTGAGAAAATAATTCATACTCTGTCCTCAAACAGAACATTTTGGGACAGCCAGAGATCTTCTGGCTTTGCATATAGCACAAACTTCTGTATTGAAAAATTATCTTTCATCTTTTATGTCTGCATTTGTAATTATTTATTGGTGAACTCCTAATTAAGATTCAAAATTGCCCTACTTATTCATACTGGGTCAGATATGGCAAATAGGTAATGCCCCATATCAGCTGTAAAATAAGGATGGTACCATGTATACTAGTAGCCTGCACTTATATCAAATGAGTGCAGGGCAAGCTTTTGTCATTTGTTAGAGATAATTTAGGTGATTTTTAATTTATCTGAGAATTGATGCTAGTTCCATGCAATTCTTATTGAGACCTGCACAATTTCTAATTAGATGAGCCATCCCACTGGGCTTGTCCCATAGCCTGTTCACCTCTGAACTTAGATCAATATGATAGACTCTTTACACTTCACTGATTTACAACTGTGCCTTTGGGATGATAATTTTAAGTATGCTTTTGTGTTACTTAGATATCTAATATACTTAATCAACAAAGCCAGAATTTCATTGAGAAATTGCTTGTAGTTTATTACAAATCATACAAGTAGTTCTTTTGATTTCAATACGTGTGCCTTGCCCATTTTGAGCAAAGGTTGCATTGTTTTTCTTGCATCTCAGGACTTATTAACTAGAATTAATTAGAAATACAGTTTTCTCAAAACTTGAATGCTAGTTTTGCACAACCAAATGAGAGAAAGCTTATCCAAAGGACTTAAAAAACACATCCAGATGGTGAAATTTCAAAAGATCTGAAGTCAATTATTAATTTTAAAACTTCATCTTTAATTTCAGTAAAATCATTATTTCCATCAGAGGTGTGAAACATTGCTTAAAAGATTGAGAGAAAAGAAGCATCACTGCGGTGCTTGAGAAGGAAACAATTCGATTAAGGAGGTATTGATAAAACAGTATTTATACTAATAGAGGGATTTCTGTAAGAATAATTAATTCAGAATAAAGTTTTGAAAAATTAAAGCAACTAAAACTAAAATATTTATTACAGTTCCAGGCCCTGTCTTAAGCTTCTAAACTATGCTTCCAGTGGTAGAAAAATTATTTCTTAGAATAAACACATATTTCGAAAATATTTTCTTTTGAATCAAAGACTTTCTCAGAGTTGGACTGATCATTTGTGGTGTAATTGTTCTGACATTAAAAATTAGGTCTCTTGTGTATTTCAGAAACAGCCAAACTCACCTTTCAAATCAGTATTGCAAAAACTTTTGAAAGGTTATGATTTTTTTCCAAGGAGGAAGAAAAGCAAAATGTCAAAATTCAACAGGAAAAACCTCCAAACCAGAGAAGATTCTGTTATGCTGGTCAGTATACAGGCTACGATTTTAAAGAAGAAATCAAAAAGCGCACATTTTTATAGGAGATGCAAATGAAGGAATAAGTTAGGAAATGCATAGCCAGCTTGGTTGCAAAAGTGGAAAGACAGCTAAGGCTAAATTTTGCCTTCACAAAAAACATTAACAAAACCACTAACTATATGTTATAGCAGAGTATTGATGTGTTCATACACCTAAAAAAAGGAGTTACATTCCTCAGAATACTTAGATTTACTCCAAAATATTGTGATTAAATTCTGAAGTCTGCAAAAACAGATGTTTTCTAAATTTGTACATCTATCTTACGTCATTTGTTACTAATAGTTCTAAATCTAAATTTGTCTGGTTGGAATCTCTTTTCCTCACTTGTAAGATTATCCCAAACATTATAAAGCCAGTGACGACAGCAGATCATTTTAGAAGCAGCTAATGCAGAGCAAGGAGGAGACCTTTTAAAAAAAGTGTAACATCATTATCCATCAAGTCCAAAAGATAGAAGAATTATAAGAAATGCTTAAAATTACATTGATAAAAATAACATTACTGGGTAAACAAAAAATATTAAAATGGAACACAAATATGGAAAATGAGACTGTGTATATTTTGAGATTTTCTGGCCGACTCTGGACAACAGCTGATGAAGAAACCTATGAAAGCACAGGATTATTTCTGCATCTACAGTAAAACTTCAAGGAAGAACTCTTATGTCACACAATAGTTTCAGATGGAACCTCCAAAGATTATTTAGGCCAGTCACCTTGCAATGAACAGGAACATCTACTGCTAGATCAGATTTCATAGAACTGTGTCCAACCTGATCTTGCATGGGGCATCTACCAAGTCTCACAGTTCAAAGTATTTCACCAACATATGGAAAAGCTAAATCTTTAGTAATATAGTAATTTCTGCTTTGTTTTTTTACCATGAAGGAAGCAAGTTATCCTTCTGCTAATATTTCAGTATCTACAGAACTTACTTGCATTGCAAGAACTGAATTACTAGATTGCTTGCTCCTCCAAATTGCTCTGAGGAAATTATCTCCAATAACTGAAGAAATACAACTGTTACAATCAAAACAGATCATTATCAGTAACTTTTATATAACCTCTTGTAAAAAAATTATTTGATAATTTTATTAGATTGGTAAGCTTTCTGTATCAATTATATTTGTAATTTTTTAAAAAGTGGCCTGCTGATGTAATACAGTAATGTAGAATTGCACGACAGATGGGTTAGTTTCACAGTGGTCTGGTCACCCTCTGTTACACAATGTATCTGAAAACAAATATTTTATTTTACCTAATCTGAATAGGCAGAAACTAGAAATTCATGGATATTCTGACTATACTGTTCTTAAAGCATGTCTAAATCTTTCATTTTCAATTTAAGAACAATGTGCAAGAAAGAAAAATAAATTGATTACTGAACTAATGATGTACTGAGTGAATAATAGAGAAAAGTAATGGATAGTCCACAAAAAATATAATTGTGGTCCATTCTACATGCAAAAAACATATAAATACTGCTGAAATAAATGAAGTAGAGCATTTAGAACATTTTAAATATAAAATTAGCTACTGCTATACCAATAACACCAGTATGCTCTCCCTTCTTAAGAAATGTTATCATAATCTTCTTTGAGACAGATTTGCTCATCTTTTTACTAATTCTGAGAAAATCATGCACACACTGTTAATTTTCTTGCTAAAAACCAAACCAACATAACAAAGCTCTAACTAGTAGCAATTCAGACACTGTAATGCATACTAGAGATTCAAATAAGACAAATAAAGCGTACAAATATTAGCCTTTCAGTGACAAATTGTGGTATTTCTTGATTGCCCATAAACTATACATTTTAATCAAGCTTCTCATTAGAATGTAGTAAAATTTAACAGGTCTTAGATGTGCTTATGCACTGAGGAGTAACAAAACAGTAGTTGCACACATATTTTTTGAAAAAATGCTGCTGAGGACTATATATGCAATAGGGAAAGGTCAATAAAGGGGTTTTTTTTTTCTTAAAAAGATATTTAATGCATTACTGAAATACATAGCTAAATAAAAGAGTAATTAAAGGATTCAAAGGTATTTTGCCAAAACTGTCAAAATTCCCACCATTTTAAGTTCTGAACATTTCCAGAATTATTCCTAGCTTTATCAGCTTAATTCTAAAGTTAATTTCAAATTCTGTTTTCCTAATACAGAGTAGATATTTTTATGCTATTCACAAAATTCTATCATTCTCCTAAATACTACTAAGATCATAGCAAAAGTAACTTGATTAAGAGAACGTAGCCCATCCATTGCTTCCTTTAGCATTTATTTGGAAGATTATAGAATTTTGGTAAGGGATTTTGATTCTACACAATTAGTAAACAAAATGGGAATGGAAGTTCCTTGGTTAAGAATGAAATCCCAGTTCCAGACTAAAAAGTCTATTTTGCCATCAAAACACTGGATTTTGAATTCTGATGATTTAGACAGTTTAAAGCAAATAGTTCTGAATGTTCTGTACTTGTCAAATTTATTCATAGTTTGACATTTTCTGTATCCACATTATATTTTCCTTTGAATTTTTCTAATCTAAAGGAATATGATTGCAGTCTCTTTATTGTCAAATTGTGTTTGTGTCACAAAGGAAAATAGAGCAGCAGTCATTAAAGATTTGACACATATGAGCTCTGAAAACAGTGAGTGATGGCTATAAATTCATTTGTTTAGCCTATCTGATGAACAATTAGGAAAAGAGATGTTCTTTTGTAATAAGCCAATTCCAGTATTCACATATACATGCAAAGAGGTAAGAATAATATCAAAATCTGACACACAGTAATTTAGAACCAAAACCTGAAAACCAATTTGATAGATTTAAAAGCTAAATAAAAAATATATCAGGATTAGCCTAACAATTCATTTGCAGAAGCATCTTCTACTGTGGAAAAATTTAGGCAACACACTGCATGAAAGCATTAATTGGGAAACTGTACTTTTCAGCCAAACTTTATTTTGCCAAAAGGACAGGCTCCGTCTAGGGATTACTTATAGTGAGAAAAAAATATTACAATCTTCAATAGAAATCAATCCATTGTTCAAGTTTCTATCACTCATAGGATTAGTCAAGGCATCGAAGAAGAGGCAGAACAACCTCATCACTCTGGACTTTAAGAGAGCAGACTTTGACCTCTTAAGGGTCCTCTTTGGCAAGGTACAATGGAAAATAGACCTGGAAGGAAAAGGGGCCCAAGACAGTTGGGCAATATTCAAGTACCATCTCCTCCAAGCCCAGGAGTGGTGAATCCTAAGGAAGAACAATGGGCAAGAATGCCAGGAGGCCTCTGTGTATTAACAAGGAGCTTCTGGACTTGATCAGGCACAAAAAGAGTATCAGGACTGGAAGCAAGAGAGGGTTAATTGGGAGGAATAGAAAGAGGTTGTTTGAGTAGCCAGGGATCAGATTAGGAAAGCTAAGGCCCAGGTAGAACTAAAGCTAGCCAGGGACATAAAGGGGAATAAGAAGAATTTCTACAAGTACATAAATGACAAGAGGAAGACTAGGAAAGATGTGGGCCCATTCCAAAGGACATTGGAAAGTTGGTCATGGGGGATTTGGAGAAGGCTGAGGTGCTCAATAACTTCTTAGCCTCACTGACAAGGCCTCTGCTTGCACCACTCAAGTCTTAAAAAGTAAGGGCATAAACTGGGAGAAGCAAAATTCACCCACTGTGGGCAAAGAACTTGGAAGTGCACAAGTCCCTGAGACCTGATGAGATCTACTCATGGGTCCTTAGGGAAACTGGCTGATGAAGTTGCCAAACCACTGTCCACCATACCTGAAAGGTCATGGCAGACTGGTAAAGTTCCGACTGACTGGAAAAGGGGGAATATAACCCCCATTTTCAAAAATGGAAAAAAGAAGATGCAGAAAACTACAGGCCAGCCAGTCTCATCTTTGCATGGCAAAATCATGGAGCAGATCCTCCTGAAGGTGCTGCAAAAACACATGGAGGATGATACTGAGGTGATGGGGGGTAACAAACATGGCTTCACCAGGGGCAAATCAGGACTGACCAAATGGCCTCATCATCAGTGCATAAAGGAAAAGCAACTGACATCGTCTACCTGGACTTCTGCAAAGCACTTGACACTGTCACTCATGACATCCTGGTCAACAAACCAGAAAAGTATAGGTTTGACAGATGGACAACTAAATGGGTAAAGAGCTGGTTGAATACAAGTTTGCAGATGACACAAGCTATGTGGTGCAGTTGACACGCCAGAAGGAGGGGATGCCATCCAGAGAGACCTTGACAGACTTGAGAGGTGGGCCCATGCCAAATCCATGAAGCTCAACAAGGCCAAGTACAAGGTTCTGCACCTGGGTCAGGCAATCCCAAGCACAGACATAGGCTGAGNAGCTGCTGGAGAAGGTCTGGAGGAGAGCCACAAAGATGATCAAAGTGCTGGAGCAACTGCTTTATGAAGACAGGCTGAAGGAGTTGGGGTTGTTCAGCCTGGAGAAGAGAAGGTTCTGGGGGGACCTCAGAGTAGCTTATCAATACCCGAAGGGAGCCTACAGAAAGGCTGTGATAGGGCTGTTCAATAGGATATGTGATGGCAGGACTAGGAATAATGGATGTAAATAGGAAGAGGGGAGATTCAGGATAGATATATGAAAGAAATTCTTTATGGAGAGGGTGGTGAAACACCGGAACAGGTTGCCCAGAGAGGCTGTTGATGCCCCCTTCTCTGGAATTGTTTAAGGCCAGGCTGGACAAGGCACTGAGCAACCTGATCTAGTGGAGGGTGTCTCTGCCTATGGCAGGATGACTGGAACTAGATGATCTACAAGGTCCCTTCCAACTCAAACTATTCTATGATTCTATTGTCTTATGCAGAAATTAAATTTAGGAGGTTGCATGCCACCTACAAATCCACAACACTGAATCATTTCTATAAGGTCCCCTGACAAATAATTTAACATCTTTCATGTTACATATCTTGAATATATTTAATAAATCAATGAATGAGAAGTTCACTTATTCTGAAGTAGAATTTATTTCTGATACTTAAAGGTAACTTGGTAAAAACTTTGAGTAATAATATTAGAAAATTTGGTTACAAAAATAGTTGTTTTTCTATACATTGGGAAGCACTTGCCCAAATTCTACTTTTGTAATAGATAGGTCAGGCAATGTACTGTATTCTTGAAAAGAATTTTAAAATAAATTTTTAAAGATAAAAACTTCCGTGATGGACAAGTGCTCTAAAAGTGTTATCTAGGGAAATCTTCTAACATCAAGGTCCTCTGTCAAAACACCAAATTCTGACAAACAAGTATTACATCTCCTGCTTTGAAGTACTTTCTGTCATGCACTGGCAATGGTGCTTCTATCCTGATTTTGAATATCTGATATATCTGTTTTCATAAGAACTCATGCTGCAAGGTCAGAGTTAATAAAAAAGATGCAGACCCAAGAGAATGGCAACTCTGCAAATTCAGAGTAAATCCGCGGAGATTAGACTGAGGACAGCAGTGACCTCTATTCTAGTATAAATAGGTAAAAGAATAAAAACATTAACTGGAATATCCTCTAAATGCTATTAATCCAGCATAAGTAGCCATGATATCAGGGCATGTATGATCCACTCAGTTAATGAAAACCATCTTCAACATGTTAATACTTAGGGTATACCTTAGCCTAAATGCAAACTGGAGAGGAGACTTTTTTCTAATGCTTCATAAAGAGCTTAGTTTCTATTTTGAGTGTTTTTTCCCCTTGGTAATGTTTGTAAACACACAAAAGTGAACTCAAGCCTTGGCATAGCTTTAGAAATTAGTTCTAAAACATTACTGAAGGTTAAATGAAAGGTAATTGCTTTAAAAGATCAGTCAGGCTTTCTATTTATCTTTCTGCACTCATCAATCTTAATGGCACTTTTGGGTTATTGTTCTGACACTTTTAGCAATATTAGCCAAACTGCATTCATCTGAGGCACATCTACCTTTTATTTCTTACTGAATTGAAAATGTAACCAAAGCTTCTTTTCTCAAATAAAATTTACCTCTTCAACAAGTAGCATTTGATAAACCTCCTTGCAAGGGAAACTTGTTTTTAACCCTTCAAGTACAATTGCCTAGTCTCTGCCCAAAAGAGCATGCTTTGCTACTATTTACTAGTCCCACTTAGCATGGATTAATAAGTACAGAGGGTGGGTACTTTTTGAACTACCTCTTGGTTTCTAATTATTTTGAAGCTGATCATACACATTATACCAATAGCTTTGTTTGACCTGCATTATTTTTCACATCATCTATTCCTACAGTACTTTGACATTAATTTCAAAGCAGTAGATCATTTTACATCCCCAAGTAGCTGCTAACCTGTCTTGATGATACTAACAAAGCACTGTGCTTTCTGGACCAATAGGAACAAGTCTTCTGCAAAGACAGCATACTTGAAATTTTCCACCCAGCACAGATGGTGCTGAATTCTGCTTCTACATTAATTTTTTGCAGTCTCTCTACATGAAACCAAACTGCAGCCCTACATTTGCGGATTTTTATCCCTGTATTTTCATGGGGTATGGATAAAAATATGCATATCAATATTTACAAACAGATGCATCTGTGACTTTTATTCTTTGTTATGAAAAATTGTTAAAAAAAAGTGATGCAAAAGGGCTTTCTTAGGGATGTTGGTTTTAGTATTGGTTTTAGACTTCTTACAGAAACATCTGCTTAAAATTCTTGATTCTAAGTTACATCTAAGAATTCATTCAGTAATGATTTGCATGTTTAGCTGTACTTTCCAAGAAATGCTAGATTTAGGCGGCTTATAAAAATAAATAAGAGATCAATTTGCACTTCATCCCAAAAGGAAGGCAGTGATGTTTTGCTTTATTTCCTTTTCTTTGGTATGTCAGTTAGGCTTACCATCCTGTCAGAGGCAATCTCACAGTGTACTGTGAAGCATCTGAAGTTGTAACAACTGTTAGAACTTGTTCAGCAGCATACAAAGTGAAATGAGTTACTACTATCAAAGAAGTAGCGAGAATGAAACTTTTTAATTTCAGATTCTAGCATTATCCCAGGTACTAAGTTTTTCCAATAACTAAATATTCCAACCCAGATCACAAAACTGTAATTGCTATCCAAGGGCTTAAAAACAGCACATTACCTGTCCTTTGACAGCCTTCAGAGCCATATACCAACAAACAGAAGAACATCTGATAATTCCACAGATTATTACTTTTGAATATTGTTGCCTTCAGCTTGATAATCCTAAAAGATTACTACACTCCACTCATATCCATGCCAAGTTATTCTTCACAGCAGTAAAGCAGATCAATACTGATAAACACTAGTGAAAACAACACTAAAAAATTAAATTCTAGTAAATTTAAAAGCAAACATCATCAGTGATATACCACATAAAGAAAGAATCCCTGTCTTGAAAAATAATCATGTTTTATAGGTAAAATCTTGTAAATACTTCAACTAGCGAGAGAAATTATCTTCAGTATTTAACAGCAGTGAGACTTTCCTTTTTTCTGAATAGCTCTTTCATGCAGAAAAGTGGGGTGCGGGAACATAGAAATAGTGAAATAAGTAGGTTCAGTATACACATCAAGATACATGTGCCATTGCATATTTAAATGAAAAATAAATATGCCTAAGAAATACAGGCAACTTTAAAAAAGACACTGAGATCACTGAAACAGACACAATAATAGTTAACATTTGTAGTCAAATTGTGAATAAAGGGAATAAATGCAGAAATGATAATGTAATCTAAGATATAACATATGAAAAAAGTTACAGATCTTCCTAATTTTTTTTCCCTAAAAGCTGATCACATCATAGAAGAAATTCTAAAAAACACTGACAGTTTTCAAGAAACCTGATGATTTCATTCAGTATATTACTTGAAAAATAATTTCACAGATTTTATCTGCATTGTTGGCATTTAAAAAAATTTACATTCAAAGCCACATGATTTATGTACTTTCTTTTTATATTAAAACTAATATCCTTTATCCTTTTGCTATTATCTTTCCTGAAGGCATGCTATTCATACGACAGTTTGAAACATAATTATATTGAAAACTGGAATGTCTGTAGTTAAAAAAAACCCACAACTTTTCATCTTTTCCTGTTATTTGTCTGCAGATTGATATACATTTTCTTTGCTTCAAAATTCCTATTTTCTCCAGGGCACTACAATTATCTTTTATCAAATCCAAATCTAGTGAACTAGGGTTCTGACAATTGCATGCTAGTAGTAGAGTGGCAGAAGGTCTCAGGGAACAAGAAAAAAAAAGATAGAAGGCCAACTTTTCATTCAGTATTTCCTACAGCAATTTACAAATATATTTCCCAGCCTGTCCTTCATAATTCTGCATATATGACCAAATAAATGCTGCTTAGCCCTGTTTGCCTGGCTAAGTAGCCAGAAACTGCATATCAAACACGCTGCCAGAAGAACATCACCACCCACTGCAGAATCAGCAGCAGCCAG
>VZTY01000130.1:28661-104271 GCA_013400935.1 Turnix velox
ATTATCCCAGGTACTAAGTTTTTCCAATAACTAAATATTCCAACCCAGATCACAAAACTGTAATTGCTATCCAAGGGCTTAAAAACAGCACATTACCTGTCCTTTGACAGCCTTCAGAGCCATATACCAACAAACAGAAGAACATCTGATAATTCCACAGATTATTACTTTTGAATATTGTTGCCTTCAGCTTGATAATCCTAAAAGATATACCACATAAAGAAAGAATCCCTGTCTTGAAAAATAATCATGTTTTATAGGTAAAATCTTGTAAATACTTCAACTAGCGAGAGAAATTATCTTCAGTATTTAACAGCAGTGAGACTTTCCGTTTTTACTGAATGGCTCTGATTTCATTCAGAATATTACTTGAAAAATAATTTCACAGATTTTATCTGCATTGTTGGCATTTAAAAAAATTTACATTCAAAGCCACATGATTTATGTACTTTCTTTTTATATTAAAACTAATATCCTTTATCCTTTTGCTATTATCTTTCCTGAAGGCATGCTATTCATACGACAGTTTGAAACATAATTATATTGAAAACTGGAATGTCTGTAGTTAAAAAAAACCCACAACTTTTCATCTTTTCCTGTTATTTGTCTGCAGATTGATATACATTTTCTTTGCTTCAAAATTCCTATTTTCTCCAGGGCACTACAATTATCTTTTATCAAATCCAAATCTAGTGAACTAGGGTTCTGACAATTGCATGCTAGTAGTAGAGTGGCAGAAGGTCTCAGGGAACAAGAAAAAAAAAGATAGAAGGCCAAATTTTCATTCAGTATTTCCTACAGCAATTTACAAATATATTTCCCAGCCTGTCCTTCATAATTCTGCATATATGACCAAATAAATGCTGCTTAGCCCTGTTTGCCTGGCTAAGTAGCCAGAAACTGCATATCAAACACGCTGCCAGAAGAACATCACCACCCACTGCAGAATCAGCAGCAGCCAGCTTTGTGCACAGCATACAGGGCTACACAGTGTCAGTATCAAGTACATAGAAGTAAACCATCTAGACTAATTCCTCTTGTGGGTGAATTGTTATTGTACAACTTCAGGTGAATTAAATACAAATGTTGCTTGAATATAAAAATATTGAATTAACAGCCCATTGGAACAAGTCCGACACCATAAGCCATTTGACAAGGAGTCTGGAATCCCTGCTTCTGGCTAGTTTAATCTGTTCTGCTGTAGGATCACCTGGCCCTCCATGCCACACCTTCCTTATTCATAAATTGCTACTGCTGAGGAGTTACAAGGTGAACTTCCTCTTTAATCTTCAATTTCAATTCATGTTTACAACCACAGTCAGAGTTTCTGTTCCATTTTCTGAGGGATCAGATCCACCTCCAAAAACATGTATTTCAGTAGAGAAGAACATGAGATTCTTCATATAAACAACTAAGCCAAAATGTTCTTCATAGTCATGATCTTGGAATCTGTTTACATGGGGCTGAACCCTCTCTAGCCTTGCTCTGAAAACTGACTGAGGGCTCAGCACTGGGATGGCTCTTCATCAGGGCCTCTGCAGTTCATGTTTGGGCAACTGAGACATGACAAACACTCCTGATTTGGAACTCTAGCAAACCCCTTTCGCTCCATTTTCTCTTGCATCCTTGCCAAGCTCATATGTAAAGCAACAATTAGTTCTCAACCTTACTAATACTCATCTAATGTAATCTCAGGAGTTGCAAACCCCTGACACTAGCACTAAAATCCAATTAACATAATTAATATGTGCTTAGTGTGAAATTAACTTCAGATATATTAGATTAAAAACATCTACAGTAGTTTTGCTACATTGACTATAAAACTAACAGCACTTCACTGCATTTAAAAATATATAGAAGAAAAATTAAAATTAATGATAGTATTCCTTCTTCTAGTACACAGAAGACAGAATTAATGTTTATGACAAGAGAAGATGTAGTGAGGGAAAAGTGAAGGGTGAGCAATGAGCAAAGTTATGGAATGGGGTCAACGTAGGAAGGGACTGAAAAGATCATTTGGACTGAAAACACCAAAGTTAAGGTGACCAAAATGGGAGAAAACAGATGTGAAAGACATTTACAGGGTTTTTATCTAGTAAAAAATGTCCATGGCAATGGGTAGGATCAAATTATTTTTAAGTAATAGGAATATAGAGACATGTACAGATAGGGTTTAGAAAACCCAGCTGGAGAGAATCTAGTAGGAAATGTAACAGGTAACAATAGCTAATATTTCTGTGCATGCATCAGAAGCAAAGGGAAGAAAATGAAAAAACTGTGAGCTGCTGAAAAGTCAAGGCACTTGGTGGCAAAGGACATGGAAGAGCCCAAGCTATTCGATGGTTTCTTTGCCTCAGTATTTACCATAAGAGTATCCCAGAAGAAAAAAGACCCAAAAACCAACCAAAAAAACAAAAAACAAACAAACAAACAAAAAACGCCACCACGGCATTTTGTCAAAGTAAGGGAACAGTTTCATATGCAGCTTCTAAAGTCTCCAGTCCTGGAGATACTCAGAACCTGATAGGGCACAATATTGAGCAATCTTCCAGTTAACTCTGTCTCACAACTGCTTTGAGCAGTGTGGTTGAGCTAGATGATCTCCAAAGGTCTCCTCCTGCCACACATTTTCTGTGATTTTACCAAGCATTTGATTAGGCTATTTTTAACACTAATTCCAGCAATATCTGATCCATCATCATGAAGGTATGAAAGCAGGCTAGGATTCAATGATATATGTGACATTTCTGTTTTGTCACTTCAACTTTCAGCTTGTTTTTGTTTTCACTAAACTAAAAAGTCACTTGTCCCCAAAGAAAATATAGAAATAGCAACTGCCTTATTTATTACGCTTTTAGGGAAGTAGAATGTTATTATATTCTTTTCTGGTAGTTCAGGAAGCTAGGTGACACTCCTGAGCATCACTTACTTGGTATCTTGCAAGCAAGTACTTCTGAATGAACTATCTGTACACATCAAGCAGCTAAGAGGTGAAAGCTTTTCATCAACTAATGGGTGATTTTGATTATATTTTCATGCACAAAACTGAAAATACATTCAGATTATTCTGTTAGTCTAATCAGCAAGAAAATATACTCAAATATAAGGTATGTAGTTTATTTTGGACGCAATGCTCAGGCTTTTAAGAAATACTCATCTAATGAGTCTTTTAAAATATTTTGACCAAAATAGAAGGTCTTTGTGGTGCAAATATTTTTTATAAGCCCAAATTAGCAGCAAGAAATCAAAGCAAATATGAGACCAGAAATAAACTGAAGAAACATATCTATATAGTCTCAAAACTCAAGTAAAATGAAACTTAAAAGAAAAAAAAATCTGATTGAATGATAAAAACCATACAGATACTTTCTGCTCAGGCTGCTATTTTATTTCACACTTTGATTTCTTAGCTACCCAATGGACCTCATCAGTGCACTGATGCATTTATATTTTTACTGCTGGTTTTTTGCTCGTCTATGACTGATCATTTTGGATTTTTCTCCAAGAAAAAAACCTTCCCCTCAGCCTCAAAGTTCACCTCAAAGTTCACCTCAAAGTTCTGAAAAAGCAAGGGGGCAGAATGTGAAAGGGACAGTAAGTGAAAGGGACAGTATTCTGAGAAGCAGCATAATCTGTCAGTAAAGACATAGTCTCTCTACTACATTTGTTGGGTCCAAGATACACTTCAACAACACTACTGAATGGACACTGTGGAATCTTCATGGGGCAAGATGCAGTGCTTCAGAATGAGAAAAAGAAATCATCTGATTAAAATATAATAAAAACTTTGTTGTTTTTCTTTTTTTTTTTTTAAGTTAGTGTAAGGCACTCTTGCTCCTAACTACAAAGAATTATGAAAAACTGTACCTGAGAGGTATGGGCAGGCCACATTGATTATGAAATTGCACAGCCTCAGAGAATCATGCTGGGATACTGGGAAGGGAATATTGTGGAGCGTGGAATACATTAAATTAGTGCTGGTGCCAAATACTTTCAGGAAACCATAATTTCATTTCAGACCTCAAGACAGAAACTTTCTATTTTCTTTGTGTTAATTCAGTCCACTTTACAAATAGTTGAAGACACTGTTGCCACTCCTAGAACTGAAATAATTGAATCATGCCACTAGCTGGAAAAACAGTAGTGCATTTAGTACATTTCACAAAACTGCATATTTCTACAGTATATAGATTAGCATCTAATCCATTTAAACTATTGGTTGTATCCAAGCTAGTTATGTGGTAATATCAAGAGCATCCAACAGAGAGTATTATTTCACTTCCAATTTTTTGTAATTCTGAATTTTTATGGCTTTTCATTGCCTATATTTCTCTGACTCATCTAAAATATAATGAACGCATTTTTCATCTGTTGTAAGACTATCAGCTTTAATCTTCAAATTACTACCCTCAAAAAAAAAATCTCAAAAATAAAAGCAGATTCAGGGAAAGTAGCCTGTACCTAGATAACAGTCCTTTCATAATCTGCTAAAGAATATCCAAAGCACAATATCATTTGTAATTTGATGCATGATTAATCTTTCAATGTCAAGCTCTCAAAATAACAGATGGTAATGGAGAACACCTTGCAATGAAAATAGAAATGTACTAATGCAATTGCTGCTTGGAATTCCCAGAGACACAACATTTATATAGTAGAGAGAATTTTACTAGTACACTTGCATTTTCTACACAAACAAGACTGAAATAAATAGAGGTTTAATCAGTGAAATAATGTGATAGAGAGACTTTCATTGAAAATCAGCAGCAACACTGTGACATCTGCCTGTTCTTATAATTGCTTTTGAAAAATAACTGCTCTCATTCACATACACATTGAGATTTATATGGACACATTTTATTCACCATAGGCTGGGTTTGGCTATAAATTTTATGCACATACTGCTATGTATGACATTGAGAAACAACTAAGATATTTTACAATATCCAGGATGATTCTGATTGTGGTAATAATATAACTATAATATAACTGAATAAATTGGGATATTACTGAAAAGATTGCAATCTTTTTAAACACAGATATACCCAGAAGAATGGAAACAGGAAGAAACTGCTATCATAGAATACAATTATTCCAAAATCCAAGGAAAGATAATTGCTTTACATCAAGATTAATTAAAGTCAAAAGCAGTACCTAGTTTAAAGGGAGAATATGAATGTATTTATTTTTGGAGCAATATTATACATCCTGATTTAATCCTATGTCTATGTACACAAGAGCTGAACACCACACAGTCTTCACTTACCACATTCTAAAAGAGGCAAGCTGCATGAGAAAAAGTATATATGAGCTCATAAAAAGTCCTGAAATTATGCATATATTCATTCTGCATTTGCAACTTAGCAATGCCTTGATTTTGTTGATTTTCCTGTCATATACTTAATATTACTGTAGCCTATTACCATGCAAAGAATTTCCTATGTTTTTAAAGACCAAGAAGCAAGACAACAGGACTGTCAGCATGTTTAGTTCTTCACTAAGCTATCAATGTGGTAGGAATAGTTGCTGCATAAAAATCAAGGACCTAGAGTCTTTGCCATGATTACTTATCAGAAATACAAGGCACTCCCTTTCAAACTTCCTAAGCCATACAGAAATACAACACCAAAGGCAGAATCCTTGAAAGATTACAAGTTTGCTTCTACAAGTTACATTACAAAAAGATAGGAAAGCTTTTGGAATATTTTTATAAACAACGATCCCTTAAAAAGTACTCACAATCACTTTAGCACTCTGAAAAATTACAGTTTATGATAACGAACTACTACAATGGTTATACAAGGTAAAGTTATATTAATCACACAATAAATTTTCATTGCTCATTCTGAAAAAAAGAATTAATTGCCCTACCACACAGATCTCATTTGAAAGTAAGCGTGCTATGTTTAAGGTCCAAAGCAAAGAATTAGAAAATGCAATAAGCCATTGTGAGTCCTGAAGGAGGGCAGGAGGATGAAACTCCAGTTACAAGCACTGTAGCTTAGAAAAAAATGACATGGGTATTGCAGTACACAAGTGCTTTTCAAACTTTCCAAGGCTTTGATGAACCAAGATGCAAGTGGAATGCTTCATAATCTCATTCTACTTACTGTTAAGAAACAGAAATGGCATACTGCCTCTTTTTTTCTAAGTACTTGACAGGAGAATAGGTGAACATATTACCTTCTAAGGCTTATATTTAACTACATTTGTTTTCTCTCCTTAACCTTTATTCAGCTTTTCCAGACCTAGAAGTAGATCTTAAACTAAAATGAATGCTGTATGTATAACAAACAGTGACCTAGAAATGTTAATTTCTCAAGGACTCTGGTCTTTATCTCACTACCAGAAACCCTTTAAGTGAAGGCCTCAGTCTTGCTGCATGTAGATTTGAAATAGAGACATGGCTTTCTACTTCAGTCTAATCTTAAGTTTTATGAAATTACAATTTATGCCATTTCAGTAACTTGTTACCAGTCTTTGCTTTAACATTACAACTGGGAAATGTTTCCATCATTTATTCTTATAAGGTATTAGTAGCTTCTTTTGAAGTGCCACAGCAGTGTCACAGACATAGCACTTAGTAAAGATCATTATTTATTTCTTTAAAGTTTAAGATGCAGTTTGGCTGACAGATAAATGAGTTGTCAGTCTGTCAAATAAGCGAGAGCAAAAGCAGTAGGTATGAAAACCTCTTTTTTTTACCAAGGCATTCAGAGGACATGTAATCAGCAGGATATGAATTTTAAACAGAAGTGGCATTCTGTTAAAAAAATTAATTCACCTTCCATGAAGATGTAGCCACATGTATTAAAAATTGCTGCCAACACTGATGCCCAGCCTACACTCAGACAGTGCTGAGGATGGTATTTCAGAGTCCCACACAGTGCTGCGGCCATGGCTAAAAGCCTGCATCTTGCCCTCACTGAGGTATATCTTCCCCATGCTCCATCTAATCTTCCCATGCTCTCCTCATCCTGCCTCTGAAGCAACTCTGAAACATTTCTGTGTTCTGCTATCACTCACCTAAAACATAAGCAATGCAAAACCAAGCGGTTGCCTTTAGAAGGAGATAGGATATTCACATATCAAAATATTTCTAATTGGGCTATTTTCACAGGTAAATGGTTACTTTTTTATCTTACAGATTTTTTTGTAACAAAGGATAGAAATAAGTACTCATATCAAAACTTGAAAGAGGGGGTTATAACATAAAAACCCCAATGTCTGTCCCTTTATTTTCATTATTTCCTTTCCAAGTATAATTAGTCTATGAATGGTTTCATCTTGTGAGACCTTTAAGATTATCAAGTTCAACTCTAAACTTTGCATTGCCAAGTCCACCACTAAACCATGCCCCTCAACACTACTCCAGGGATGATGATTCCACCACTTTCCTGGGCAGCCTGTTCCAACCCTTACGGTGAAGGATTTTTTTTTCTAATATCCAATATTAACTTCCTTTGGTGCAACTTGAGGCCATTTTCTCTTGTCCTATCACTTGTTACTTGGGAGATGAGACCAATCCCCATATATCTACACACTCCTTTCAGGCAGTTGTAGAGAGCAATAACGACTCCCCTTAGAGTCTGTTTCTGCAGGCTAAGGAACCCCAGTTCCCCCAGCTCTTCCTCATAAGTCTTGTTCTCCCGACCCCTTGTCAGCTTTGTTGCCCTTCTCCAGGCTTTTGCTTCAACTCAATGTCTTTTTGGAGATGAGGAGCTCAAAACTGGACAGACTACTCGAGGTGTAGCCTCACTTGTGATGAGTATAGGAGAATGATTCCTTCCCTAATCACACTACTCCTGAAACAAGCTAGGATGCTGCCAGACTTCTTGGAACCTGGGCAAACTATTGGTTGATATTCAAATGGCTGCCTACATATAATACCAGGTTCTTTTTAACAGGCACCTTTCATTCACATCTGCACGAAGTATTTCTCTCCAAAGACAGGCCTCATTAGCAGAAGCCTCGGAGCAGACCTCTGAGAAATATTTGAAAAACCATCCTCCTGCATTTGTCTGATTTCCTTTCCTTTTTTATGACCAAATGGTTATCCTAAGAGTGAATTTTTATGAACCCAGACTGAGCCACAGTCAGAGGTCAGAGCAAAGCACAAGCTGATCTACAAAAGAAAAAAGAACTGATATTTAAGTGAATCAGAAATTTGACTTTTAAAAAACATTCAAGAAAGCACTTTGATTTAATGTGATTTGCATACTATTTCCATCATTTCAGTCACAAAGCAAAGATGATGTCATTTGGAGTATTCTCAGTATTGTGACAAATCTTTAGATATTTATACTATTTTCTATTGTTCTACCTCTACAGTTAGAGCCTACATCAATTAAGCTAATTTAGAATATCATCACATTTTTTGATGCAAGACTGCCTTAGAGAATGCAAAATGGAATACTAAAAGGCATAATAAGTTTGCATTTGTATTGATAGTTCAAGGGGGTGGGGTGGATGTGTTTTGCCAGTGATTTAATCAGTTTGATGTGTCTAAGAAAATCACCACAGATTCAAGGGATATTATGTAGCAAATGCACCCAGCCCTTACTTCACTCGACTGCAGCAATTGCTTCGTTTAAAAAAAAAGTTTAGTGGCAGATTCTGTCCTGAAGATGGAAGTCACTTTTTTTAATTCTACTTGATTTTCCCATCTTAATATTCCAATATTGTTCATCCTCATTATGCAAAAAAATGCAGATATTCTCTCTGTGAACTATTATTGAATTTCACTTTGACAAACACATTTCAAACAAACAAATTTCATTTAATTTCTTCTATGTTATATTGTCATCTGACAAACATAATTGTTTACATGTGAGATATTAAATTGTCCAATTAGTTTTTCACTTTCTTTGGAAAAATCCTAACATCTGTTTCAGGATTCAGAAACACTATGTTTGCCTCTTAAAAAGATGAAGAAAGATCTAAAACACAAATAAGGTTCATCTAAAAATCTCATAGGCTATACTAAGTATAAAGTAACAGTGTAAAATACTACACTAGGTATAACAAACAGTGTAAAATCATAACAGAGTTGTTATTTCTTCCACAAAACCTCCACATTTCTTATGATTTATTTTTCATCTACTTATCATTAATATATCATAGAAATTGTATATATTATCATCACACATACATTAAAACCTGATAACGGTAATGTTAACTGTCATTCAATAATCAAAAATCAGGAAAAGTCAATATTATGGTTGGCAGAAAAGTGCTGCATAGCTGCCCCCATGCTCTCCCTTTCAAAATGCTAACACAACATTGTGACATTGTACTATTAAGGCCTCACTTGAAGAGATAGAAACTAACTCCAAACAGCTACATTGCAGCCTGCAGCTCTAGTGGTTTTTGCCAGTGTTGATTTTTTCTGACTCTGGATTAAACACCATTTTTCAACAATGGCTTTCAGAAAGCTTTTCAAAATTGCTTTTCAAAGGGCATCTTCATTTTTTCAGAAGTTTGGACAATACAATAATGAATGGCAAGACTTCATAACTTGAGATAACAGTGTGTGATTAGAATGGAATAGATTTCTGACAGGGAAAGATGGCAAAACTCTACTTTTACAATTTAAAGTTCATGAGTAAATTTCTGCTACTCCATCTTTTACTGTTATTAAACAAAATCTGAAATACACTTAGATGTGGTTACACAGTCTTCTGTGAATCCTACAGAAGAAAATAGTCTAGGATACAAGAAAAAAAAATTATGCAATCTTCCATGCAAACCTAGCATGTTTCAGCACTTACAAAAGGTTCTTGCAGCTCTTAGATATGAAGCAAATTGTTCAGTTTTTCAAATCTACTATACTTTATGAAATACAAAATGCATTAGGCAGAAAACAAATTCTGCTTGATTTCTTTATCATTGCAGCTGAAATGCTTACACGTATTAGGCTAACTAGGTCTTAGTCATTAACTGGAAAATTTTGTTTGAGGTTGTTTGCTCAAAATTCAAAGGAAAGTTCAACAAAAATCTACAAAAAATACAAAGAACTGTATGTGGATTATGTATCTTGAAACACCAAAGAACAAATGAATGCTGCCAGCAAGGTTCCCCTCTTAAAGACATCAAAAAAGCCGAACTGCCAGCTCCCAATGGGTACCCATCATTTAGTGAAGAGTCACATCAGATGAGGCAGTGGAATCAGTAGGGAAGAGGACAATTTCCCCCTTCTCTCACTGCACAGAAAGTGAGAAGGCCATGAGTACCTTTGTAGCTGAGCAGCTTATAACAGAGCTAGTCAGAGCACAGAAACATAGGTAAGAGCTCTGCATGTAAGTGCTTTCAGATATTATGCCTCCAGAGAATTAGGTGACTTCTGCTTACACAGCTAGAAATGCATCCAAAGCACATAAACTAACACTTTAACGAAGCAGAAATGACATGAGAGTAGAGGCACAGGCAGCTGCTAATGAGTAAAGTAAAGGCTGAGGAGGGGTTGTCTGTGTTACATCATAAGCATAAAGATAGAAATAAAGTAGGCTCCTCAGAGATCTTTGTAACTTCATCAATTGATACTAAAGCAGTGTAACGATGATGGTGCATGTAATGATTTAGCTTTGACATACAAAAGGGTGTAAGGTCTGATGAAGTATATAAAGCCATAAAAACTCATCATGCACATAGAATGAGTAATTAATATGTATTATAGTTTAGTGTCATACAAAGACATTCATGAGGTGCAGCTGTTTCTAGTGAGATCAAGTCTGGAGAGTGCTGTGATTCTGTAGTAGTAACAGAAATGTAATGTTTAATCAGTACAATGAAATTAGCTTGATATGGACTGCCATACGTAACCACGAGCATCTTTCTTATAATTTGTACTCTGAGTGAACAGCAGGACTGAGACAGAATTTTTGGTGATGTTTTTTCACTGAAATTCACAATGGCAGAACAAAGTGTGTTACAACACACAGTAGATTCTCTGTTGCACTAGGGACAAGCACCTCCCGTGTGAAGAGGATTTGGCAAGATGAGTATACAGCCCACTAACAGAGGAGTCCACGAGCTATTTCTTTCATTACGTTCTTCCCTTTCAGCAATGACAATAACCACCACTGGACAAGTAGCAAAAACACTAGAAACATCTGCAGTCAACACTGGAGGCCAAGAGATACCACCACCTAATTACATTTTTGGTCGTGCTTGTCATCCCAAATATGAGGAAAACCTGCACAAAAAACGAGTGCAACTCCTCACAGTCTGCTGAAATTCTTTTTTCAGAAAGATAACTCATTGCAACAACACAGTAAACAGCACAGAAATACTAACTTCAATCTCCAGGTAGTCTAGAGCAGTACTTCTGGACTAGTCACCCAGTTCATATTAATCACTATCCATATAAATCTGATTTATGTGTCCTTGAGAAAAGTGAGAGTTCACCATTTTTACTGTTTACATCTCATTGCCTGTTCTTGCTCTTCTCTTTTTCACAAAAATCAAACTATGTTGCATGCAATCTTCTTTGCAGATCACCTTTATGGAGTGAAGACAACAGATGGCCAAAGCTTTCAAGAAACACCTGTCCTATCACAGTGCAGGTAGGAAGTTAGAGTTGTCTGATTCCATAGCAAAGATCACAGCAGAATCCTCCTCTCTATTAAACAAACCAAAAACTAACTCAAAATTAAGCCAGGAAAACTTTACGTTGAAGAACATTTTGAAACAGTTGTGGTATGTCGTGGAAGGGATACGAGGCATAGGCATAAAAAGCATATGATAATGAAGGATGGGATATCTTGAAAAAGGCATTTCAAACGCAAGACATGGAACATCTCAAACTTGTATGCACTACTAAGAGGCTCATGAATTTTTACAGCTGTAGTCTCCTAATTACAGTAGGATGGAAATGATAGAAGATTCAGGTAATACATCCATCGATCAGTCTCATTAAATAGTTTTCTCTGCCACATTCTAGCCTTATGAGCTATTGTAGGCAAAAATACAAGGAAGGAATAGGAAAAGACAAAGGATAGGGGGAAGGAGCTTAGGAAATACTAATGTGAGAGTGGTAAAAGAAACTCCATGAATGACCTGAATTTTTAGTAGTAGTTAGTTAAGATAAACCAACAACAGGTTTAAATCAGGGGAAAAAAACCCAAAGCACTCAAAAACATACATACATCTCTAATTGCATCTGGTAATTTTGCTCATGAAGAAAGGAAATACTATTCCAGTAACAGGAATTATAGTTAGATGAATAGATTTAAAATCAAAGGCAATACACTCATCTTCTGAATGTAGTAGCTAATTGTCAAAAGCACATACAATGTAACTCTAAGAACTGAAATTAGATGCTTCTTGAAAAAAAAACACTGAAGCAGCTGTCAGCAAAGAAAGATTATATACTGAATAAACTCAAGCTCAAAATTCTGATCAAACAGGAAAAAGCACCTGAGCAGTCCATCATGATGACACGACAGACCTTTTTTCTGTTTCCCATGGCGAAAGTAACTATGTGCTATTTCTTGCCAGTTTTATATTCGTAAGATTTTCCTTTACACTTTAAAATGTGAAGACTGCCATTCTTTTATTTATAAGCCTTCACTGTAAAGCATTTTGAAAAACCTTCAACACTTGCATCAAATTAGTTTCTCAAGGATGTGAGACTACCAAAGATTTTTCTAAAATAACATGTAGGTAGTAAAGCAACTACCAGTTTAAAGAGCAAGTCTTAAGAGAGATCCGTGATTAACCAAATATTCTGGTCTTAATTCACAGAAAACACCTATTAACTTTACTAAGACTTTTACTTCTATAAGTAGCCCTTTTAAAAGGTAAGATTTCTATTCCATGAGCTTTCAGGTTAGATATAGTGTGGTGACTATGAAACACAAGGTTGGGCTTCAGGGAAAGAAGATACATCCAAAGTAACATCACTGCTGTTATGCTAACTTGGGTATAATCCATAGGAACAATGTAAAGGTGGGAAAACATTTGTCATTTTATGAAACAAATTGCTTAAGAGTTTAACTCAGAGATTGTATATCAGTAAGACAGGGGACTGAAAATCACCTTCCTGCCTCCTCCAAAGAGATTTGCAAAGATGTATGAAGATAGATTTTCCCCTCATCAACTCCTGCTTCTAGCAAATTTCTGGAGCAACTTCCAAATACCTTCAATTGGTTGTTGCTCACCTGTCTCTGGGAGACCATGTTGTCCAACACCCTACTCAAAACATTCAGTTTTAGGATCATTTAAAGTGCTATTGAATGCAAACAGCTGAGAAAACTGCAAAACTTCAGTGGTCTTTAGTAACTCTAGGGCAATAGCAATTTGTAGTAAAACAAATTCTATGATGCTGGCTAAAACAAATAGCCTAAATCCTCAGATTATTCCTGCTAATGTTTGCATTATTATCTACTGGAGCATCATTAATTTCCAGCCAAAAAACTGTTAAATTTTTGTAGAAAAAGCTATTACACAGAAAATAATTTTGCTTAGTTTCAATACACAGTGGAGTGAAAAATACTGATGAACACTATGCGACAAAACATTAAACAGATGTTAATGAAGAGGAGACAGTTTTAGTTTTATGCCTGTAGGAGCTGGAGCACTGCTAAAAAAATAATGCACTTTGAAAAAAATTTTTTTTCCTTGCTGCACAGTAATTTATAATAAAAACATGAAATTTTTATCAAACTCATTCCAAACTTCAGAATGATGCAAAGTGTTGACAAAGATGGCATTTATTTTCTCTTCTGTCACATACAAAGTCAAGAACTAATGCACTGGTTCTATATAATGAAGGCAATGCAAATCATGCCACTAAAATTTTTATATATTGCTCTTTCCCTGATGTTGAAGGACCTGAAGATCTTTAGCAATCTCAGTGATAGCTCAATCTTGCTGCTGTTCCACCTGAAGACACTGGAAAAGTTACCAGTGGAACTTTACTGGAGTAAAAATGTCAGATTGGCAAGTTCTCCTTGGTGGGCAAGTTGGAATTTACTTTAAGAAAGCACAGAGGGAAAAAAAAAAATTGAGGTATTAATTCATTTGCCTCTGAGTTCAGAAAATACTTCACATAAAACCAGTTGATTAAGAAAAGTATATTCAAAATGCAGATAAATTATGAGTTGCTTCCTTTTTTCAACATATATAATAAAAATTCCTGCTTCCCTGTCTTGCAGTTTGTTTCCAACTCTGCAACTCTTTGTTGCTTTGGCAGTTATTCAAAACTTCTTTCCAGTGCCCTGAAGCCCAGGGGAAAAAAGCACTGACCAATTGACTGAAGTCCACTGATGCCATACCCTCAGAAAAATTTTAGGATCTTGAATTTCACTTTCTATGAGACACAGAGCTTATGTAAGTTTTCAGGGTATATCCCACAATCAAACCCAGCAGCAAGTAGTAACTACTATGATGCAGATCTTTGTACAACATTTCAGCAAACTTAAACATCTGTAATGCTTGCAGACTGACAGCATGCATCCAAAGTATTTGTGCTTAATTGACACCTCTCAAAGTTCAGTGTTCTTTCTAGAATCTTATGTTTCACTTTACCTCAATTAAACAAAATTTCAAGAGTGGAAACTGTCTTCAAAGAGCCATAGATAGGAATTAGATTGTATCAGTGTTGTGAACAAACAGCTGTTGCACTCAAGCACCTTTTATGGTTTCATTACATTTACCTGAACTTTCAATGTTCAATTACAGCTATTGACTTGGAAAATACCTTTTTTCCTTGTCAGCACCTACGAATCTGCTGTACTTAACATTTTTTGAGAACACATTGACCACTCTTGTAGATACGCACCTCTTCCTGCTCTTTTCCAAGCCTTTGATTTCTGCTTTAAGATCAGCCAGAGCAAAAAGAAAATAATCAGACATATACGTGTCAAATTATATTACATGGAGATGAATACTTTTTCAAATACCTTGAGTGATACTTACACTCTCATTAAATGATTAAATCTATTACTCACGAATACCTGTGATATGACATTCTTCCTCAATTAGCATTTCTTCTTGTAGAAATATTAATCATTAGATAATCTATTTTTCAAGACCTATTTTGAATAAAGACTAAGAAATTATGAACACAGAACATTTGGAAAACTCAGTGTGTACTTTAAACCTAATTGCCTAGGAGAGACATAATCACAGAACTATGGCAGAGTATCCAAGAGAAAAATCCAGAATGACAGAGTATCGAAGGAAGATGATATATGAGTAGTGGATGAACATGTACAAAACAGAGCATAAAAAGATGATGTCCAGAATCTGAGTGTTGACATCTTAACACAGAATTAAACAAGTTCTTCCAAATAATTAGCCTATTTTTTAATGTATTCAAAGTGAAACAAGGACCACAATAGAAACAATTTTGAAACTTGGATGCAAAAGGGTTTTAGAGTGTGGAGTATCTGAAGTACTTACATGGTGACTTACATGGGAGGAAGAAAGAGGTATAATGAAAGCAACAGGCAGAATAAAGAAAGTATTTGAAAGCTCTGAGCGAGACTACCTCAGACTTTCCCAAAATGTTATTTCCCAAAAAGTATTTCCAAACTGAAATAAATTGTCAAATCTGGATAAATGCTGTGGCTGGTGGGGAAAAGTAACAAAAGAAATATTATACAAGCAGACATGGAGAGATTCACTCATATTCTGAAGAAGTTTGTCAGCCTCAGGTCTCTAGCAACCAAGAAAATAAAAAATAAGGCTTAGGAGATATAACTGTTTGCTAGTTAAGCTTGCAGCTGAGTATGTAAATTAAACAAACAGATTTAGTTTGGACAGAAGATTTACTTTAAACAGAAAAACAGATTACCAATTTTGCATAGTAATTGTAGCTAAAGTCATATCACAAATAAAATTATACTGTGACATTATCACTGAAAAAGATCAAGAATGGCAGCCAAAAGCTCCACAGACAGATAGTGATGAAAGAAAGAATATCATATAAGGGATGAGTCATGTGATATAAATAATAGAAAATAGCTTATTTTTGAAGTTAATGCTAGCTTCAGAGTCCCAGTTTTGCACTTTGGTGAGAAGGAAACCATCAGAGACTTTCCCAGCAGCAGAGAACAGAAGTGTCATTCAAGAGTCCAAGGGAAAGAGCAGAGGAACTGATCTGACAGCAAGGGAGAGGGATTTTAGCTGGATTCCAAAGAATATAAATTTTATAAAGATAATATGATATGTTTGACAATTTTATGCCTCCACAGTTTCTAGATGCCAGATCCAATTTCAGCCCATTCTACCTAATGGTAAAGGAAGAAATTACTTAAAACAAAAAGCAGAAAAAGGAAGAAATTAATTAAAAACAAAAAGAAGAAAAATGAAGAAATTAATTAAAAACAAAAAGCAGAACTTAGCTATTATTCATTCCCTAGTATGGCCACTTAGTAACTGTGAAGCTCCAACAATAAGGAAAATTTTCTCATCAATAACACTGTTATTTGTAGATGACACAGTTGTATAAAACCAAAGGATGATAGTTCCTACAGAATTCTTTTTCTCTGTCTCCCAAGTTTGGACAAAATGTGTTAATAAACATATGTACTGTCAAGGAATTACAAAAATTCAATCTCTCACAGCTGATGCAAACAAATTTACTAGAATTGTTCTTTTTCCATGGGCAAGGGGAAGATTAGAAAAGTTGGCTTTCAAAATTAGTAGAAAAAAATCTACACAGAGAAGTCAATAAAATACATATTTAATGTATGTTTCTTTCAGTCAAAATGCCCGGATGGCAACTTACTAAATGTTTAACCCTGTAATAATATTAAAAACAGAAGTACTCATAACTGTTTAGCTTTTGCCTAAAATACAAGTACACTTAAATGAGATGGGAGCTGATTATTTTCAGAATTTTCTGGCACCACAATCAGACGTAAATGCTAAACTATATACAAGCTTGAATGGACTTTAATACTTTCCAAGACTAAGCAACTAGATGCACAACGAAATCATGAAGCTCAGCTATATTTTAAATGTCTGCTGAATATATTCAGCAATACAATGATACAATTTAGTCTTTTTTAAAAAATAAATTTATTATAAAGTGCTGTATCAATTCTCTTCCATGAGACAGATGAGGTCGATCACAGCCCAATAAAAGAAACAGTTTAGCATGAAGTAAGAAGCCATATTAAGGAGGCAGTGGGCAGTGAAGGCAGAAGAATGAGAGCAGGTTGGAGAAGGAAGAGTGGGAAGCAAATTGCTGCTGACAAGAGGAACATAAACTTGGCAGCCGGCAGCACAGCAAGAGCCTCTGTGGAAGTGACACGAATGTGCGTGCCTAAAAAGGTGCACTCTCACCAGGACAACTGGTGGCTGCGTGTAGTCAGCTCCACATGAGTTTATTACACAAGTCTATCCCTGGCATTACAGTGAATGATTCTACACTCTCATACTAAATTGCTCTTGGGAACTGTAATGGTACCTCCAAAGTTTTACCTTCAGAAGCAGTGGCTGAAATGCCATTCATTTTTACCAGTACTAGTGAAGGAATTCTCTTACACATTCAGACAATGTCTGTGCCTCTATGAACCTGCCACAAGCTGAAAGAGAATACCATTTCTCAGAGAATTATGCCATTTGCTTAGACTACAACTCAGAATTTCAAAATTGTTTTTAAAGAAAGCAAGAAAAGGGATTACAAAGCTGTGAAACAAACGAGAAAAAAAAAAATCAATTTATTCCAAAATTTTTGGGAAACAATTGATTGTTTCTGAATGGCTCTGATGGCATTAACTCATAATTCATATGCATGCGTCTGTCCTAAGAACATGAGCCCAACTAAATATACATTTGATGGAAAGCATTTTCTAAGAACTAATACTAACCTTAATACGCCATAATTAACAAGACTCCACCATACTTCTTGGTCATCATTAAAATACAGACAACATGTTTTTAGGTTCTAGTAAAGAATTATTTGAGGATAATGAGCATACATATAAACAGGCTGTCAAGAGACATGATTAGTGCCCACACCTGGAGGTTATTAAATGTGGATGTGGTGCTGAGGGACAAGGTTTAGTGGTGGACTCGGTAGTGTTGGATTAACAGCTGGACTTAATCTTAAGGGTCTCATCTTTTTCATCAAGATTTTCAAGCACTTTTTGGTGTAAGTGCAAGCATGAAAAAATACATTAATAAACTCTGATAAACTTTATGAGAATTTTTTAAAGTGTTGATTGTATCATGCACCAGTTATATAAGCATGGATCAGAATCCTCAGATGGAAAGATGGGAAGTGAAACTTTATATTGATATTGTATTTTCCAATCTGATGGTGGATATTGAATAAGAATTTATAATGCATTATGTAGTTATTAATAAATACTTTTCTTATATTCCATACATTGAAAAAATTTGTTCAATTAACCCACACTAGTATTGCATTTCTATGGCAAAATAAGGAGCAATTTTTTCATGAGGAGCTGCAGTAACTTACTGTAACCAGATATGGTCCATGTCTTTGTTAACTAATGCAAATGTCAAAAAAAATCCCTTAAGTGATGAATAAGTAAAGCAGATTTCAATTTGTATGAGTCATAGCATCTTTGGTTTGCTGCCATAAAACTGGGTTTCATAAATCTACAGCTGTGAAGATTCTTCCAACATAGGAGCACAGCTGTCCCTCAGATCCAACTAACTCCACATTTTCTGATCATTCTTCTGTCTGGCAAAATCAAGCTTCAAATTAGCATTGTAAATAATTATGTTGCATAACTAGCATCTTTTTATTCCACTAAACATCTGTTAGGAAAGTCAATTATTTGTGTGCAAATTATATTTCATTCCAAACATAATCTTTTAAGACTGTATTATTAGATAAATTCCTCATATTCAACATGGGAGCTATTAAATGCTCTAAAGAACAAGTGAGTTCAATTTCATCAATAGCTAACTCTTCAGTGGCACTTACTTTAAAAGCAGTTTTACACATTAGACAATGCATATGGCTCCATTAGTACAAGATCTATTGAAGCAGTTTGCACAGTTTAAATCTATCCTGAACAGTATATTTTTGTTTTCCTCATTACAATCAAGAAGGTGGTGGTAATTCTTCATGTCCACTGCATTGTCTAATTTAATTCTCCTTTTTCTTGATGAATTGTCACAAAGCTTACCTGTCACCGCACAAACCCCAGTTTGAAAATTCATTTTAGCCTAGATTTTGCTAAATATTTTAAGCATTCATCTCCCTGCCACATGATTTGTGACCCAACACAGCTTTATTTCCAGCTTTTAGTTAATCCTTAATAAATCTTAGCTGGGGATGGAAGATTTGCGAGCTGTATCCACAGGGATGTGACATGCAATTCTCACCACCTGACTTCCACTTTTAATTATCCTGAACCCACAGTCACAGCACACAGCCTCTAGCTCATTAGACACACCTACACAGCATGCAGTGCTTCAGTATCAACAAATCTTAACAATTAATACAGGCTGTTATACCAAGTCTAGCAAAACAGCATTGCTTCCACTAAGAAGTAAGGAAAATGTTTCCACAGCTGTTATATTCCATATTTTGCAATCACATGAAACAATTGGTTTAAAACTTTTTTACCAAATCATTCAAAATACCTTTTTATTTTCTGTTACACACTTTAGCCTTAGAGACCACTGGTAATATAAGGATAGATGACTAGTAGATTTCTCAGTAAGTTCTGAAGGATACAAAGTTCTTGGTTTTCCTGGGCACCCTATATGTATTTATATTTAATTGCAATGAGAATGAATGGCAATCTGTAGCATTGGTAGCTTAGCAAATATAACAGCAGAAATATAATTTGGAAAGTCAATGAATTCTCCTTTTTAGAGTCTCCTGGTTAGAAAAATACATTATCAATAAATGGAAAACTAGAAACAGAAAGATTGAAGACATCTACAAAAACAAAGTCAGAAGGCTTGCCACTTTAAACTTACTTTGAAGCATTGGCATGCGTTTTTATACCACTTGGGCTTCTCGATTATTCTGCATATGCATTTAGAAGATAGTCCTGATAAGGATCAAATAATGATACAATATATACATGCAGTATGATGTATGTTTAGACTCTAACCATGAGGACTGGGTCACTGTACCAGTGACAAACTCAAGTTTTATTCAAGCTCAAAACACTTGCCTATGGACTCAAAACACTTGCCTATGGACTCAAAACACATTGAAGATCTCTTTGGAGGAACACAACAGACTGAATAATTTAGAAAGATGTAGACATACTATACTAAGATGCTCTGTCTTGAGGTGACAAGACAGGGAATTAGGCTATCAATGGCATTGGGTCACAGGTACATGTGCCAGGGACTTGGTAAGTCCAGGCTGGATGAAGCATTGAGCAGCCTGGCCTAGAGGGAGGTGTCCCTGCCCATGGCAGGGGGGTTGGAACTAGATGATCTTTAAGGTCCCTTCCTACCCAAATCATTCTATGCTACTATGCTTCTCTTGTCCTACAGGGAATGTTGATCAGTTTACACTAAGGGACTTCTTTACAACCCTCTAAGCTCTCCAAGCCCAAGTACCGGTTGACAATCAAATAATAGCTTAGTATGGATGCAGTTTAGATGAATCAACTTGAAATAACATGTGAAGTAGAGAACAATTCTAACACATGATTAAAAATGCTTACTACTGCAATTTTTACATGTAGCGTTTCCCCCAGTATAAACATAGCCCAAGACATTTTTCCTCACATTTTCCTCATGTTCCACAAACATGATTTCCCTTCCACATAGTGCCTGATGAACTATGTTTTTGCCACTGCATGTTTTATTTCCTGCCAAAAAATACACAATATTTCAAATGCTCTCTATAAAAGCATTATTTCTGCAACTATTTCCCATAAAAACCTGTAATTTTCCTTTTTCTGCTACTTGTGGAACTTTAAATAAAATACATACCTACAATGTACTGGTTTTACATTACTAAAGCAAAAGTACAAGTACTTCACTACTTTTAATCTCTCTTGACATGTAAAGTTTTTGATCAAAGCAATGAAAAAAAATTTCTTAGATCCGATCTTCAAGAATGGCTAGTTTGGTTTTGTTGGGTTTTTCAGAGAAACAGATAAATCCTAATCCCTTCAGTTTATATGATTCCAACCAGTAAATGAAAGTAAAGTGAATTTCCAACAGAATGTACTGAATAGACAAGAGAAGCATTCCAGGCAGATGGGTACAGTTGATTTTTATTTTAACACCAGCATTCTAGAAATTATATTTTTAACACTATCTTTATAGTTATGTTTGTATCCACAGTAAACAGCCCAAGGAAACAAAAAAAAAAAAGGTACTATTTCTTATCTGAGGCCAAAGAAAAGTCAAGACTTATCCCAGAGGAAAGATTATTGCTTCTAATGTCTCGGGATTTGATAGCACAGTCTAAACAATGGAAACAAAATGCTGGCTTCTGATCTTTACCTGCTATGACCAATAAGCACTGCTATTTCGTAATGCATGACCACAAATTCCCATCAAGACAAAGAAGTGGAAAACAGCTTTGGCAGAATTTAACAATGAGCCGACAGGAAGTAATTAATTCCATACTTTCAAATTTGCTTGCCATCTATCTTTGAACTTATTTTAGTTCTAAATATAATCTTTCTGAGAAAATGGAACAAAACCATAGAGGATTTTCATGTTCATATTAATCACAGATATATCTCAAAGTATTAAGATTCAGACCACATGAAAGTTAGATGAACAAGCAGAACGCCAGAGTTCACATCACCTACTAGTATGGTATAGGTGTTATTCAAGGCTAGATGTCTTAATGACTACTGAATCTACATCATCAAAAACACAGATGTTGCTGCCCATCTAGTCACAAAATGAATACGCAGAAAGAGTGTTTGTAAACTCAAGAGTTAAACTCATAATTGCAACATGGCTGACTCTAAAATGGATTAGGCTTTGTCTCTAGATACGCCCTCATAATTGTATAGGGCTACTTCAAGGTCAATATGGATTTAAATTTGCTCTGTACATTTCTTATTACTTCAATGAAATCTATCTGTGGTAATTCAGAAGGAGCTCTGCAATTCCAGAAATGGTCAAAACAAAATTACTGGATAAAGCCCATAAAGCCATTCTGTTACATCTCACACGACTCCAGTTTGAGTGAAGAACCAGTTAGATGAACCAGTTGCTTATGTGCTGAAGGCAGATGGGTAAGCCCTTTGCTGCTCCAAGTTTACATGTGACCTTTGCTGAACTCCATAACTCACTTCCACATGATGAAGCAGATAAAAACTGTTGTCTGCATAAATACAAGGCAGAACAGGGAAGCCAGCTATATTTAGAGACTTCAAATATATTTCAGTCAGCAGGACTGATTAATTCATCTAGAGTATTTTAGGAGTCAGAGTCTTTGAAACTTCAATGAAGATTGATGATATCCCAAAGGATTTGTGAAATGCAAACATAATACCTCCCTTTAAAGTCAGAGAGAGCAACCCGTGCATAGACTTACAGGCTAGAGAGTTAGGTTTTGGCACTCGCGAAAGTACATGGTGATGTTAAACATCTTGAGGTATATAAAAGATTACATGATGATTCTATGGGATCATAGAATCATAGGGTTGGAAGGGACCTTCAAAGGCCATCTTGCCAAATGCCCCTGCAGTGACCAGGGACATCCTGAACTAGATCAGGTTGCTCAGAGTCTCATCAAGCCTGGCCTTGAATGTCTCTGGGGATGGGGCCTCCACCTCCTCCCTGGGTCACCTGTTCCTGTGCCTCACCAGCCTCATGGTGAAGAAATTTTCCCTAATGTCTAACCCAAACCAAACCTGTTGTAGTTTAAAACCATTGCCCCTCATCCTAGCCCTACATGCCCTGAACAGCTTTCCTACAGGCCTTGGCCTTTCTGACCTCATCCCTACATATGTGGGCAGCATCTCCGTACCCAAGAAACCTGACCCTTCCCCTCCAGTAATTAAATTAATTCCATTTCTTAATTTCTTTTTGTAAGAAATTACTCTTATCAATGAAGCAGGAAATAATAGATATCAGGCATAAGAAAGTTTTTGATGCTGCTCATGCAACCAATGTTCAGAGAGTAAAATTTTAATATCTACTTGATTCCCGAACTAAAAAGGGTTAGGAAAGAATAATTAAATGTTCGAATCAGAGCAGCAAGAAAGTCTACAAAGTCTTTCTGAGAGGAAGCTTTTAATAACAAAATATATTAAGGAGGGCTTACGATCAAATTTAATGTTCCCTTCCACAATTTTGGAAGGGACTAGGTGTCCTGAAGTCCCTTTCAGTAACCATTTCTGTGAAATCACAGTTACTCATATGTAGTGAAGCAAGGATAAAATTACTGAAGGAAAGATATATAAGATATATAAGAATTACAATAAACATTCAATGAAGAGTTATTCCTTGCCAAGGTGGAAGTCAGGGAACTTCCTGCAGACTTCATTAAAATAGCTAATGTTATTTTCAGTATTCAAAGGATGTTGGAGTAAACACAGAAACCTACCAGTTGTGAATTATGTGAAACTCAGACTAAGTCCTTCAAATATCAGAATTAAAATTCAAATATAAAAAATCTAAAATAAATTAAATTACAACACCAGCAAAGTGCACCCTCAAAGCATGTAAATGCAGAAGATAAAGGTTTTAAAATAAAAATCTATGACATTTCATATCTCCTGGCAACAGGTGAAATAAAGAATCTAAACAGAATTCTTCATTGCTTCTGAAGAAATGGTTTTAAAAAAGCAGTCACTCTTGCTGCTGTAGTCATCAGATGCCATCTGCCTAAGGCAAAAAAAAAACCAAAAAAAACCAACAAAAAACCTAGAAAAAATTTCATCTGATACCATCTCCGGTTGGAAACTTAACTATTTTGTTATTTGTATTAATACGAATTTTTAAACTACACCAAGGTGTTCTTGAAGATTATTTTCATTAAGTTGTTTATCTCTAGGACCATCATGTAATTATTCCTCTCATTTGCCCACCGAAGTTGCCTGTTACCAGTTTTATTATCAGTAAATACTGATATTTAGTCTCTGAACATTATATACTTGGAATCCTGAAGTGAAAGAGTAATTTTTGGAGTTTCTGGGAAGCAACTGGTACAGTTTCCAAATTTATTAACATTCTAAATGACACTGCAAATGCTAAAGCACTAAATATAACTTCCAGTTAGAACATACTGAAACTGTACAGAGTATTCAAGGCAATCTCTGAGAGAACATAAGAGTTTTCTCTATCAGTCTTTTGAATATTTTTTAAGAGATATAATCTTCTTGCTCTTCTATAAAAAGTCTACCCATAAAACTGTAGAGAGGATTTTCTTAATCTGCAACCAGCTCCGTATCAGTAAAAGCATTTCACAGTTTCATAACTTCACACAAAAAATGGAGATGCCCAAAGGAAACAAAATTCAGTTAACTCATGACATCTCTTTTAAACTTCAGAAATTAATTAAAGAATTAATACAAGACATTTCTTCCATGTCATCAGGGAACAACACATTGTGGGTTAAAGAGCAAGGGGATAAGGCAGAAGGAAGGGATTAGTGTCAAATGTTTGTTGCTAAGAACATAAATACAGACAAAGTAATATGCTACCTCATCTTTCAATTAATTAAATATTATAATTAATTATATGGATAAAATACATTCCATAAACGAAGTCTTCCTAATTTTAGCAGTTAGTTAAGAACACATAATTTTTTTTTTTGCGCGCCCTTGATATAAGCTTTTTGGTATTAATCCAGTCAGATGTATAAACAAATTTTAAAATACATGTATAAGCATGTTCTTAAAATTAATTTTAACACATACATCATCAATTTTAATCCTACCAATAGCCCCATTATCTTCAAATAGGTTAAATACTTGATTAAATATACACTGACAGCAAGCCTCAAAGATCACATCTATTCAATTTTTTGAACACCAGGCTGTTTGACTTCGTGCTTTCTAAATGCATCAGTGTCACAGGCCTGATGAGCAACTTACCTTTATAATTTTAAAATTCACATATAAAGTACTCAGGATGACTGATGATCAAAAAGCTACTGAACCTGCCAATGGAAAAGTAGTGGATTACGCTAAGTTCCACTACATTTTTAGATGTGTACAATTTGAAGTCTACATATGAGAAAAAAAGTAGTTGATTTTTTTTTATCATACACACTTAGAATTTAATATTTTCTTAGAAGAACTTAGAACCTTGAAAAAATGCAACTACATATTTCCCAAATAATATAAGCAGGAATACCATGGAAAAAAACCCCAATATGTAGAGAATTCAAATATTACATATGCAGTATGTGTATTCACTTGGTATTAAGGCACAGCAAACTTTTGCCAAGGTCGAACTGAAAGCCATTGACAGTATTTCACAAAATATATCCCAAACTCTTTTCATTGCAATGCTGCAAGTACAGGCTGAAATTTGACTGCAGAAAAAAAGAGAAAATTAAAATATAATAAAGGAAAGAAAAATCCTGGAGAAAACCCCATCTTCAGTAGCCAAGAAAATTTTCAAAACCATGTCCACAAACCTATACCAATCCCAGCTGCACTCTCTAGTACAGCCAATGCCACAGTTTAAAGCCCAATCAAAGCTAAGAAACAAAGCTTCATACACCACTTGTAAACGTGTAAGCAGAGCATAAAAAGCAGTGATCAAAATCTTTGTTGAATCACCAGATATTTGAGATGCTGAAACCTACAGGTATTTGAGGTATTCTAGGATCCTATGTATTATAAAATTATTTTAAGGAGATGTAAATTCTAGGAACCTTCTCAAATTTTGCCCACTTCTAATTTACTTCTGCACAATGTGAGCTAGTTCATGCACCTATTCATGCCAGAAATCACAGGCATGGATATGAGTTCTCTGCTACATAAGGCAGTCTTAGTAGGTATTTTTATTAGTGGTACTAGTTTTCAAAGTAACAAGGTGTAACAGCCAGTTTGATAACATTCCCACTACTAAATTTTTGCAAACATTAACTATATCAGCATTTAATTTATTAATAACTGAAAAAAACATCACTTTACTAAGCACCAAATTGTGCCCTTCTTGTTAACATCTCACCTAAAATACTGTATAAATATTTTATTTTAAAACACCCAACAGTTTCAATTGAGGCAGGTCTACTCACCATTTATCAATGTTTTGATTCTTTATATAATTTTAATTTCTAATTCAGGATAACAATTACTTATTCTAAAAAAAGATCAGTTTTTAGAAACATGGGAAAACCCAACAATTGCGTAGTTTACAGATAGAATAGTAAACATAGGTTCTCAATTTTATTTGACACTGATGAGGTAAATGTAAAGACTTGCTACTGAATTACTACAAAAGCCAAATACACTAGCACCTGTTTATAAAAAGGATTGATTACACTTAATCAAAACATGTTGACAGACTATGCAAATGCAAACAGGAAGTATGGCTACACCTTTATTAACAACTTTTAAGCTGATCATTGCATTAATTTGCATTCACATTCTAAATGAAGACTTGTTTCACTGCATTTGCTAGAAGCATTCTGAAAATAGCTGATCCAAATGTAGAGACAGCACAAGTGGTTAAACATCCATTACCAGCAAAATAAACCATCACTTCTCCTTTCATGGTTTGACAATGCTTAACACAACAGGTTTGTTGATGGTTTGAGGTTGCCTTTTTTCTTTTTGAGAAAAGAAACCAACACAACAAAACATCAAATTAATTAGTTATTTTATGAACTCAAACTTATTGTATGAAAATTAAACTGGATCTTAATATCACCATTAAAAACAAAGTCCATATTTTCTTAGCTACCACAAAGTATATCAGGATTATGGTAGAGAGGAAAGCTGTCAAATGTTTCTCCTACCTACAGCAGCTATTGAAAGCAATAGCCAGATTGCAACCGTTAGGATTCTCAAGGAATCCAGCGTGTTCTTCTGTCACGCACAGCACAACAGTGCAGATCCTGACACGGGTTTACAGGCACTGTTGCAATTCAAGCAACCATAATTTTTTAGTTCTAAATAGTTAAATATGGGACAAGATATAAAAACAATGACTGAGGAGGAAAGGAGATAGGACCAGAACAAGTATAGACAAAGCAAAGGAATACACAATTTTAAATAACTATTAAAGTTCAATCCTTTTGAATGGCATGAGTGGTCACACTGGCTACAGCATATGTATAATGCTTCTGACCTTCAGTTACATGGACTAAGGTCAGCTTCAAATTGCAGACTCAAAACTAGATGTGATCTGTAAAATCTAATTATCTTAGTCAAGTTTCTTTGAGAAACTCCTCTAAAAACTGCTAAATGATGGGTGCTTTAACTGATACAGTCCTCTACCAGTTATTGACAAACATCTTAATAAACTAAAGGAAGAGGGTGAAAAAATGCTCCAAATGGAATATAATCTTCAAGGACAAGTATATTGAAGCCACAACTGACTTTCTATCTTTAAAGCCCTCTCAAAAAAATCTTGAGTGGTTTCCAAAATAAATGTTTTGGATTTAAATCTGATGCTTACTTGTAAAGGGAAAAAAAGACTTGGGGAGGGTGAGAGGAAAGTCAAGAAAGAAAAAAAAGCTACAGAAATCATTCTAAGATAAAATATCCAGAAGAATGCAACCAGTAGAAAAAGGACTAGGAATATATGATATTAAATGCATAGCAGTGTCTGACATTCTGGCTGCATTCCATTTCCTCACATTCTATTCCATATATTTCAGATGTCACAGTCCATCCAGCTTGCCAATTAGTCCTCAGGACAAAGCTTGATATACAACTGTGACGAATGGGGCATACTTAAGGTAAGGATCTTCAACAGGCAAAAATATTAATTAGCAAACCTTTTTTTCCCCTTCACACTGACTTTGCCAAAAGCAAGAAAAGGTGTCCACTTACGCATATTAAAAAAACCTCCCCTGCCAGTGATTGAAATACAAGTTTTATTTGCAAAAGACAACTTGCAGAGATTAGGCAAGACTTGCTACACTGGTTTAATGCCACATACAGTTGTTTATTATATCTCTTTTCTGCATTTCAAGATGGCTGCATTTCAAGATGCAAAATTCCTCCAAATCTTAGTCTCTTTTGCACATTTCACCACTGCATTCTCTTATGCACAGTATGTCATCCAGACATTGGCAATAACAGAAGCAACCTAGAGAATGATTAAAGATTTCAGAGGGGCTTTTTCTTTTTTTTTTTACTCTTATGGAACATGATGCAAGCATAAAGAGTTATTTTTAGAGGAGAGAGCATTCAATGGAAATTTAGCAAAACTGCCTACTGTTTATTTTTTGCTGCTTTGTTATGTAAGAACTCGGCCCAACCAAAATTATATATTCCATCACCAAATGTCATGTGCTGCAAACTGTATGTGGAAAACACAGGAAAAGGTAGAAAAAATACAGCTCTGTTCCTGCTCCAAATAAATTGTGTTCACCAGATTCTAAGGAACAGGCTCTTCATTTGTTCTGGGATGACTAAATGCAGGTCCACTGCAGTACATGTGAACCTGTCCTTCTGATGACACCAAGACCTGCTTCAGATGCATCTTAAATAATTGCTTAGAAAATATATTAACATTAAGCAGATTCATACTGGAACTTCTATCAAACTACTTTGGAAGCAGTTGTTTAAAATTCTGTAATAGAGGAAACACTAGTTGAAATTGTGTTTTTTTTCTTGCCAAACATGTAAGCAACACCTTCCTGACAAAATAGTTGTTCTGTTGCTACCATTGCTCTTTCTGAATCTTCACCACTTCTTCCTCAGTGTTTTTGAGAACAGGAGGGCAGAAACATGCACAGTATTCAGAATGCTAACAAATTGGGCATTTATACCATGCTGCAGTTCTGTTTTACTCTCCATTTTCTTCCTAACGACTCTTAGCATTTTATTTCCTTTTTCGACTGCTATTTAACATTAAGTTGATGTTTTCATTACGATACAATAGGTTGATGGTTGTCCTTGTTACACAGTAACTCATCATCATGTGGCCATGTTCAACTCCAAAGTCATCATTTAACAAAGGAAGAAAAAACATAATCTACTAGAATTTCACCTGCCATCTTGTTGCCCATTCATACAATGTCTTAAGATATCTCTGCCATTCTTCACAGTCAGCCACAGGCTTGTTTCCCCACAATAACAAGTAAATCCCCTTTGTGATCACATTATCCCTTTGCCAAGTCACCTAAAAACATACTGAACTGTTCTGAACCCAGACGAAAACCATGTAAGGCTTCGACCTCTTCCATCACCATAAAAGCAAATAACAAACCTCAGTTCTTGCCTTTACAGTAATTGCTCATCAAAGGAAAGATATTCCTGCTTATGTCTTGTCTGCCTTGCTTTCATAACAGGCTCTGCTGTAAAATTTTGTCAACAGACATTAGGATTTCCAAGTACAGCACAACCTTCAGGTCATCCTCATCAAGAGGATGCAGCAAGTCCTTCAGAGAACTCCTAAAGGACTGTTACGTAACACTTCCTTTCATAAAAGCCATGCTGCCTGTTCCCAAGTGTATCTACCTTACCTATATCAGATTTACACACCCATTAACAAAGTCTAACTTAAAGCAATTTCTATTTCTTCATACAGCACAGAGACTTACAGATTTCACAGCAAGATCTTTGTGAAAACTGGCACCATATTTACCATTTCCTAACCCTAAATCCCAAGACAATTTTAAATGCAAAGTTACACATCACCAACTGTAATAAAGCTATTTCCCCCTTGAGCTCCTGCAGCATTCCTGAGTGAGCATCACCTGCTCCAAGTAGTTTGTTATCAAGGTGGAAGGTGCTTTTCAGACACACTGAAAACACTCCTCCTGTTACACATTTTGATCCAGTATAGCAGTCAGGTACAATTAAACATTTCAAATTAATAATTCATTAAACTGGATCAAAGTCACCTCCTATATTTTATTGTCTGGCTTTTGTCATTACCAGCAAAACCTACCCAATCTCCTTGTAACACCAGAACCATCACTGAAACTGTGTGAAAATGGAATTTATGGAATCATCAATGTTTCATTTAATCAAGTAAAAATAACAGGAATGAGGTCCACTGAGCTGCAGAAATGTACAAACTCATACTTCCATTATTTTATTAAAGATGCACAGAATCTCAATTTGCTGCCTATAGCAAACACCAAGGAATTGGAGTTCTTAGAATAGAACCCACCAGAGCCAAAGTGAGCTCAGAAAAATAAACAACAAATGTTATCTAGCAGTAACACATACTCACGTATTTAAGATTCTAATATGGTTTAATATCATTTTGGTATTTTATGTAAAAGCAGCAAAACAGAAAATGAGACACTGCTTTGAACTTTCTTTGTTGGCTTTCTTCCACCTACAAATACTAAGACAAGCATATACATTTTGACTGCTGGTGTCCATGGGTAGAAAAATTCCTAGGACAGACACTAGATTGAAGCCATTCTGCTCCATCATTATGTGAGCTCAACTGGAAGATGAAACTAAAATATCTCCATTACACAAACAAGCATGTTTTATTAATTCATAATTATGAAAACAAATTTTTTATGTGGAACTGCTCCAATGCACAATGCTCTTCCTTCAAAGTTCATGTTTGTTACAGTGCAACATTTTTTACTGTTTTTGAGGTATTACAGAGTGATTTCAGAAAACTTGCTGGCCCATCACAAAAACTATAGCTGCTTCATAAGTCAAAATAATCACAGTAACAGATAGAAGTGAATCAAAACCAGAAATACTTAACAATTTATAAGAATTGCACAATTATTTCTGCTATAATGTTTTTCAGATTTCTGAGTTTCTTCAGGAGCATGAATTTGCTTCATAGTTTTGATACTGCAATAGTACACATAAACATGTACTATTGTTATAGAATCATAGAATGTTTGTGTTGGAAGTGACCTTATAGATCATCTAGTTCCACCCCATCCGCCATGGGCAGGGGCACCTCCCACTAGATCAGGTTGCTCAATGCCTTGTCCAGCCTGGCCTTAAACACCTTCAGAGAGGCGGTTCTGTTAGGGGCAGTTTTTTGAGAACAAAATATAGTCAGGCATGAAATTGATATTCATAGGTACTTTATTCTGGTCTTGTTTCTGTAGAAATACATCTCTGTCTTAACTTTTATAGGATATTGTTTGGGGAAAGTTTTCCTACAATTCCAGGAGTAGTGCTTTATGCTTGAACTATGAAATTCAAAAGGTATTTGGCATCCTGAAGAAAACATTAATTAAAATAATACTTCCTAAAATCTACCTGCTAAAAACTACTCTTCATCATGAGGGTGCTGAGACACCAGGATATGTTGCTCAGAGAACTGGAAGAGGCCCCAATCCTGGAGACATTAAAGAGCAGGTTTGATGAGGCTCTGAGCAACTTGGTATAATGCAAAATGTTTTATGCAGGAGGGTTGGGCTAGATGATCTTTGAAGGTCCCTTCCAACTCCACACATTCTATGACTGTCACCTGCAGAAGAATAAGGACATAGAATTGAGTCTCCCCAGACCAGAAGATTTCAATACATTCAAGGTCTGCAAAATTCTTATCACATACGAAAGCCCATAGGTGAGATCCAGAAGACTGTAGATGCAGGGCGTATGTGCCCAAGAAGACAGTTCATGGCATGGGAAATGGAAATTTGCAGGCTGTGGAAAAATGCGTCAGGTGAGTCTAACAGAGGATACCAGCACCCAAAGTCTGCCAGATACTGCAAAGAAAGTTATGCTACAATTTCTGTCAGAGCTGGCAGTATGGAATTACTAGGAGTCTCAGCTTGAAATCAGGCTTGCTAGGGAAATCTACTAAAGATTCTGGCACCCTTTTGCAGAACTGTGACTCAAAATCCTCAGGAAGCCTTGGCTGCTTTCTCGATAACGTCACTGAGCAACTGTAGCACGCGTGGAAAATGCTAAAACTTAGAAATATTACATTTCAGTATTCCTAGGAAAAAGATGAATCTCTGTCTAGGAATTAAAGACAGCATTTAATATTTAAGACCAAAGGCCAGCAAACAAAATAAATATCACATCATCTTTTAAAGATGAAAAACCTTAAAATTTTGACATTTGAATTCACCACTATTGCTCATGAATAAGAAGAGATCACCATTTTCACACAGGCATCAAAATAAATCATTCTGCTATCAGAAGCAAATTACTTGGTTTGATACAGATTGGGCCCAGAAGGTCTGTAACCTAAACTCCTCAAACTGCTCTTGTTGCGTAATAGAAACTGCTGCAAATGATCTAGCTCAAGTCTGAGTACCATTCTTAAGCAATTTGGACTACGAAAGGTGGAAGAATGAAGCAATAACCTTGACATCAGTATTTAGGCAACATGCAGTCACATCCCAGAAAGCCAACTGCATCTTGCACTGCAATGGAAAACAACAAGACCAGCAGGTCAAGAGAGGTTGTTCTGCCTCTGTAATCTGCTCTTGGGAGATCTCACCCAGAATATTACGACCAACTCTGGAGCTCTCAGTACAAGAACTACACGGACCTGTTGGAGCAGGTCCAGAGGAGGGCTACAGGAATGACGAGAGGGCTGAAGCACCTCTTCTGTGAGAACAGGCTGAGAGAGTGTAGGCTGTTCAGCCTGGAGAAGAAAATGCTCTGTGGAGACCTTATAGCAGTCTTTGGTACTTAGTGGAAGCCTACAGGAAAGATGGAGAGGGACTCCTTAGCAGCTACTTTATCCAACTCAAACCTTTGTACAGCTTTATGAAAAATTGTAAACAGCACACACCAGGATTCATGTTTTAAAGACAAATTTCAAACATTTGCCTCATTATCCTTTTAGGTGTTCACTGTATACATTCACTACCAGTTTGACAGACCCTTCTATCACCCTCCCTTTATTTCATTTCAAGGCAAAAATTCAGAAGCTCAATCAGGCTTGCCTTATATTTGCAAGTAAAATTTAATTTTTTACAAGATCTCACCCTATGCTTTCTAACATTTCATTACATCAAATAACCATTTACATACAAGAAAAAAGAAGCAAAAAGAGCCATTTTCTTTCCCTTTTTAAACAAACAGCAGCCAAAATATCCAAAACTGATACAAACAATTGTGCAGTTGTGCATTAAGTCAAGTGTCTGGTCAAGCAAAAGAACATATATTACATATACCTTTAAAGCTATAGCGTTCTTCCCAGCTTGCCTAAAGTATGTCCTTCTGGGTTTTTTTTAGTGAAGTCAGAGCTTTAACTGAAGATCTTCTGGTAGCCTTACTTGAGCCTTTCCTCATTCTAAAATTCTTTTTCTTTCTGGAAAAATATATTATCTTGACAGAATAAATGGTAAGTGAACACTGTTTTCTTACTGCCTACTTTAGCTGACAGTGGGCAGTCTTTTGTATCCTAATTAACTCAGCATGACTTAAAATAGCACAAGTCAGTTCTAAGTAGCAGAAGCATTTTTAGATATCTGAGAGACTTCCCATAAAGGTGAATTAATACCTGGAAGATGTTAATATGTAAGAGTTAAGACAAATTATGTCTGTTCTCCACTAAACACACATCACAACAGAAGGCTTTTTGCCTGTCTTGTTTTCCTCAAATAGAATAGATTTGAAAGACAGATGAATCTACAGAAAACAAACCCCAAAAAGGACAGTTAAGAAACGGACTCCTGGAGTCCATCAGAGTTTGTCCATCTTCTACCCAATCTATTTACAGCAAATAACAACTCTCTGAAAGTTAGAGGAGAGAAAATTAGTCAAGGAGCCATCTTGGATGATGAAGCTGTATGACAGCTCATGGTTGCAATTATACAAAGATAACTTACAGCAGTGTAATGAAAAGGTAGTACAAAAAAAAAAGACAACAAAATCAAAACCTCCCAGAATCTTCCTGTCCAGTAATGTCTTTCATCACAAAACGTTATATAAATACACTGAATAAAAAAAACCTTTACAATTCTTAAATTAATAATTTACTAAAAACTTTTTTAAAACCTTCAAGGATTTACTCACATTCAAAGAATGATTTGATAATTAGTATTTAATTCCATAAAAAGAAAAATGAAGGTATTATAAATAAGTACATACTGTTAGTAGACACGTTAACTATTAAGACAGCATTGCAGTATGGCTCTTTTGCCAGTCAACAGGAAATTCTCCAAAGCCCACAATGTCACCCTGCAAATGACACTGCATGATCCAATATAACAATGACAAGTAAGAAACAGAGTGATTGGAGCCTAAGCAGGCAAGTTGCCCATTTTCTACAGCTATTAAAGTATAACTGAGATTCTGTCAGTAGCATTTTAGGTTTCACCCCTCCATAATCAAACAAGAGACTCGTGTACCTTGAAAACCTTAAAAAAAAATCCCTTATCAAGCAGTTCTCATGTCTTGCTCTACAGTCTCAAAACAATTGGTCCAGAAGCAAATTAATTCCCTGAGGAGTTTCACAAAAAAATAAACTCTTTTTGAAATTTAGCTTCCTTTTTATTCCATATTATGGAAAAGCAAATATCCTAACAGCCATAAGTTAATGAGAGCTGACAGAAAGCTCACTGACAGAAAGCCACCAAGTGCTCCAAGAAGCCAAACATTCATTTATTCATTTTCCATTTCATAATAAAATGGATTGAACAGATGAAAAATGCACTCTCCTACACACACTTGAACTCTCTCTATGAAACAAGCCCACATCCCTCCCCTTCCTTTTTTAAGCACTCTATCAGTGGGAAACAGGATGGCTAGCAAAAATTTGACGCATTGATCAGCATCGAGGCTCCTTAAGCAATTCTCTCCAGTCTGCTCTGATACTTCTAGTTAGGAAAACACTTTAATATTATAATGCGTATGAATATGCCAGCCATAATTCTGCTTCCATGAAAAAATGCACCCATAATAGAGCTTTTTAAAGACAGACATCAAGAGCGCTAGAAAAGGTACCATTTTTCTGGAGAAAGAAAACTAAAGCATGAATCCAATAAGATTTTACTTGACAGGACAGAAATCCTTGTGGAAAAAATAAGGATTTTGTAGACCACTACTACACAGTTACTATTATCATCCCTCAGATACAAACCCATGCAACTTTCACATCTCACACATCTCTATGCAACCAGTCAGAGACTGAAGGAAACCACCTATACAGATTTTCACCCCTGCCTGTAAGTTCCTTGTATCAAAAGGCCAGATGGGAACTAGAAAATAAAAGTGCTCAAAAATTCTTCTTAGTTATCAATACCAAACTAACCTGGCAAAGGATTCTTCAATTTCACTCATGAGATATGAAGAGATGAACTGCTTCTCAAATAAAAATTTCTCTTTAAGAATTGCAGAATGCAATTTCTTATGACTCACAGACATGTACTTGTACCAGAAAAAGCACCAAATCTTGCATAAGACTGATTGGTGCCCAAAATACCCTCTCCTTTTGAAAGGAAATGGGCATAAGGTCCATTTTTTAAGGTTAATAGAACATGGCTTAAGCCCTCTAGAATGTTGCTGCACATAGATTCAAATATGCTGCCTCACATTTGGTTGTTCAATGCTACACTTCAAGTTATTTTTGTAACAACCAGGCAGAGAGCACAACGCTTTGGTGACACAGAAAGCAGCCAGGTGAAGTTCACAAACAGTGTATAGGGGCTTTCTGATGTAATCTTACCCTGGAAACAGGTTGTTTTGTTTTTTTCTTTAAAATATATGATACTGGGGTTTCCATCTTGAGATTTGCTGATCCTACAGAGCTTTTCTTTATGTTGCAGTCTGATGCTCCAACTCAATCCTTGACAAAGCTTGGATAAGTTGTACTTATTTAATTTCTCTAAATTACCAGTAGAGATTATTTTCTCCACCTGTGCAATTCCATGTATCCATAAACAACATGAATTTAGCTAACAAGAGTGATGCACTTTTTAAAATTCACATCACCTGGTAGGATTTTAAAAAGCTACATTCTGGATTTAATCTGTGCTTCATTAGATACCACCTAGACTTTAACTGCTGAGTTAAAATTCAGTTGGAAAATTGGATTTTCATCAAGAGTGATGACTTCTTTCCAAAGTTGATGCCAGCATAAAGTCTGTATTATTATCACATTATCTAGATTTAGTACTATTCCCCTGGCCTGTAAAAAATGGATAATGTTTTTAGCTGCCAATGAAAGAAAAATACAACCTTCCCATCATCAGCCTTGAGCTATTTTAGCAGCCCATTAGCAGTTTGAGGTCTGTCATTGTGAAAAAATTAGGTTTCTTCAGTTCTTTAAAGACACCTCTTGCAAACTGAGACAGCATTTCCTTCACTTCTTTGCAAAGCTGTCATCTAGGCTGTGGTGCCCGGGTGACTTTGTTCACCACTTTTTCCCAGTGTTTTCTGAATTTCTGATACTACGTACTAAGGAATTGGGTGGTTTATGTAAACAGGCTTCATGTGAAAGACTTGTTCAGGAAATTAGTGTACTTCAAGAATCTGTGTCTCTCACAAGCAGAATGCTTCCGTCTGAGAACAGATTAATTCTCTACCTCCTCATGTCAGACCCTTCTTGCACAGTCTCTTGCCCTCAACAACTTCAGCTGCAGGACAAGAAAATCCTTCTGAGCTCTCATTTTGGCCCAATACCCCTCTACTCAGCACTGGTGAGACCACAACTGGAGTATTGAGTCCAGTTCTGGAGCCCTCAACACAGGAAGGATATTGAGCTATTGGAGAGGGTCCAGAGAAGGGCCACGAAGATGATCAAAGGGTTGGAACAATTGCCCTATGAGGACAGGCTGAAGGAGTTGGGGTTGTTCAGCCTGGAGAAGAGAAGGCTCAGAGGGGACCTCATAGTAACTTATCAGTACCTGAGGTGGTCCTACAGAAAGGCAGGGGAAGGAATTTTTAACATAATATCGGATGGGAGGACTAGAAACAATGGATATAAATTGGAGGGGGATAGATTTAGACTAGACATAAGAAAGAAATTCTTTACAGTGAGGGTGGTGAAATACTGGAACAGGTTGCCCAGAGAGGTTGTGGATGCCCCCTCCCTGGGAGGGTTCAAGACCAGGCTGGGCAAGGGAACTGGACAGCCTGGTCTAGTGGGAGGTGTCCCTGCCTATGGCAGGGGGGTTGGAACTCGATGATCTTTAAGGTCCCTTCCAACCAAAACTATTCTATGATTCTATAATAGTCTTCTCTAGTGTGTGATTTCCCAGTTCTAAAGGGAACATCTACACTGTTTGGGAAAAATCAAATCCTGTGAAGTGTCTGTTTACCTTCATAGACTATATAGAGAATTTGAGGAGACTACATCAACTGCATGTCTGTAACAATTCAAGAAGGGTCCCAGTTCTGTTTTTTACCATTCTAGATAATCCAGGATAATGACTGCAGTCCAGATGCTAGATTCACGAAGTTATATAGTGTGTTGATTGATCTGTTTTTACATCATGCATCTCTACAACATGCTTCTATCTATTTACATGCTTCCCTATGTATCTCAGGCAAATATACACTGGTCCTAAACCTGTAATTCTGGAACGTACAAAGTACTCAGAATATCTTCTTTGATTCATGCCTTTTCAAAGTCTTAGTTTGAGCAAGGGAAATGGGACACTAGTCATGAAGATAGAAACAAGGAGAATTGGGCATCTAGTTCCTTTCATTTGCACATAAACATTTCAGTTCTTATTCTCGTTGACATGCAAATCCTAGCTATTACACATGCAGTAAGATTAAACAAAGAACAACTGCTGCTATGGCTAGATCAAGATTCTTCCTGTGTCATGAAGAGACAAAATTTCAAACATTATTTCATTCCTAAAATGTGAAGGAAAATACTAAACATTTCTGTTATATGGAAATACTAAGCATTTTTTTTAAAGTCTAAATTAGTTTGGGTTGACTTAGATCATCATTAAATCTCAAAGTCAAATTAAATCACTCTAGAGTAGACTTTTCAGGTGTTGTGCTGGATTATTCAACAATCTTGAACTATTTGAATGAGCTGAAATAAAACAGTATTTCCTGTTTAAATTTGTCTGACGATTAAAAATTTTCACAGAAAATCTCAAAACATGTCTACCCAACTCCAAAGGGAACTGATGCATTTAAAACTACTTTATGTTACAGCATCTACTCCTTGGTACACCACAGGTCTGAATGCATCATCACCTTCAGATAAGAAGATAAGGATTTATCCTCTCATGTGCTTCCCCCTGTAAGAGCAAGCCTCTATCAATCAACCAACACTTAGGTCTTTGTTTGTGAGGCTGAGAAGATAGCAATGTAGAGAGAGGAAGAAAGTTAAGCTCTGAACTGGTAAAAGATCACTGAACAAATGGATATAACCCAATTCATATGAAAATGTCAGAACACTACAGAATGGAAAGAGATTATCTTCAAGACACATTATTCTCACTGAACATCAGCCATCCCTTGCATAAACAAAAAAATGGAGTGTGATACATTCCCCATTGAATCCAACATTTTCTTCCTGCATTTCCAAATACTCCTCTCTTAAAGGATAATTCACACTTCCCGGAACACAGAGGTCTGCAAGTCTGACATTGAGACAAATACATCAGACTTGCCAAAGTCTGCACACACCACAACAAATTAACAAAAACAAAGGATTTATGATGGGGAGATGAGAAAACTGAAGATTCTAAATGAGGTACTTTATTTAGCAAATAATATAATCAGGGAATACTAAAGCTTAAGAAGTTTAATCAAAACAAAGCAACTGTATTTCTGGTCTCTTGAAATTGGAAGAGAGTCTACCACTCACTATTAGAACTGCTAGTAGTTGTTAAGGAAGTACAAATAGACCATGGCAAAGTAAATAACTTGCAAAAGGTACATTTAAAAGAGCAGGCATTTAAGTTTTAAAATCATCTTCTGAAAACCACATCTGCTATCCATATTAAGGTAGAGAACTGCTTTGATATTATCAAAAATATGTTACAACACCTTATATAAGCATCAAGCAAAACTGGATGAATCATTACGATTTATGTGCCACAGGACACACATGAAATTGAGGAAGATGCCAAGTGTTAACTGCACCCTCTTGGTTTCTCTCTAAAACTGCAATTCATGAAGAAGCTTATATAGACAAATTAGGAGAAGAGTTACAATGCCAGATCAAAAATGGAGGAAAGAATTTAGATTTAAAATTAGGAAAGGGGCAACAGACAAAGAAAAAGAAAGAAGCAAAGGAAGGAACTAAAGAGCCAGAGTAGCAATGGAAGCAGCTTAGTGAAGGGAAGGGAAAAGAATTAGGGTTGGGGAGTGAAGTCATGAAAGTATGGGGGAAGGTGTGGGAAAGAGTGAGCAAGAACCTGAAGGCAGGAGAAAATAAGGGAGAAAGAAGACAGCATACATTTTCAACTATTCATTTGAAGAAGCTTTGCATTTTTACCATCTGGCAGTATGTGCAATTTTACAAAGTGTTAGAATGTGCTTTATAGCTTTGTGAGCCCATCTGAGTGAGATACCGACCACTTAGTTACTTTCTGAGAAGTGGGAGAGGATCCAATGTGAGTGATCGCATCTAATCTCATCATCAGAAAAATAAAAATTGGATAGAAAACTAAAGCTAAATACTGACAGTGATGCAAACTTCCCTGCTCAGCTAAACCCCCTAATGTGAAACAGCAAATCTCTCTACCTCCAAATAACATGTAATACCAGTATCTAGGCCAAGGAATGTTTTCCAGGAAACTATTTATCTGTTCATCAGCATAGTGCTGTATGGAGTGCACTAAACCTGATTCTACCACTGTTTCAGGGACAATTTCAAGGACACATTCCTGTGCAACATGCAGTTCCCCTCCCAGTTCTGGCATGGGAGTGGAACTAGATGATCTCCAGAGTTCCCTTCCAACGGTTATCATTCTGTGATTCTGTGACAAATTCCCCCTATAATTCTTCTACTTTTAAATTCGTATTGTTTTTAAAGTGAAAACTGTTAGTGAGTGGGTGGGAGAGGGAATCTTGATTCTTATAGCTCAATTCTAACTGTGTCTCTACAAACAGACATGCTTGACAGTGATATTAGGGAGCAGAAGCTACCAGTCCCTACTATGTCTCAATTAAAACTGAGCATACTTCACAGGTCTTCAAGGCCAGTTCCATTATCAAACTTGAATTTATGTTTCCATTTCCACCAATTCACCAGCACCTACATATACAGCACTTGTTCCACAAACTAGTAGAAAGAATATGGTGTTTTCTGCTCAGGGTGCTCAGAGCCAAACCATGGAACAAAGGGAAAAAGGGATGGCTTATCCAGTATAGGTGATTCTCCCTCTCTAGTCTGCTCTTGTGAGACCCTACCTGGAGTGCTGCATCCAGTTCTTGAACCCTCAGCACAAGAAAAACAAGGACCTGTTGGAGCAGTTCCAGAGGAGGGACACAATGATGATCAGAGGCTGAAGCACCTTTTTTTGTGAGATCAGGCTGAGAGAGTTAGGGCTGTTCCACCTGGAGAGAGAAGGCTCCAAGGAGACCTCAGAGTGGCCTACCAGCACCTGAAGGGGCCTAGAGAAGCTTAGGAGGGAATATTTGCCAAAGCATGTAGCAATAAGACAAGGGACAATGGTTTTAAACCAGAGAAGAGCAGGTTTAGATCAGACATTATTAAGAGCTTCTTCCTCATGAGGGTGACTAGACAGTGGAACAGGTTGCCCAGAAAGGTAGGTGGTGGAGGCCCCATCCCTGGAAGTATTCGAGACCAGGCTTGATAAGGCTCTGAGCAACCTGATCTAGTGCAAGATGTTCCTAATCACTGCAGGGGAGTCAGGCTACATGACCTTTGAAGAACCCTTCTCAACCCATTTGATAATTCTATCTTATCTACCAAAGCATGGTAAAATAAATACAGATACTTTCTGCAAGAATGTTCCAAACTTTTTATAAGAGAGCAGAGGTGTACTTAGCAAACTAGCAAAACCTAGTAATAAACCATACTAAAGCCTGAATGTGTTTAGATTCTGCAGCTGCAGAGATTGCCACTCTCTGTGGAGAAATCAAGATTCTGTAGCACTAAAGACTCCCATGATTCAGTGTAGATTTTTTGCTAGGAAATAAAACCCTGAAAACATGAACTGCAATTAAGCTGTTCAAGTCATGTTTGCCTGAATTTTCCAAAAGTCTGACATAAGAGCTCCGAAATACAAATTCTGCAGTTTCATTTCAGCATCACCATTAACTATCTCATAGTTAATCAAATAAGCTTTTCAGACAAACCAATCAGTCTCCTACATCTTCTTCCACAGAATAAGCCTTAGATACTTCCAACTCTAAGCCATTTTGAAGATCAGCCTTGAAAAACCAAGGACGTGACATCATGTGCAAATTTTCATATTCAAAGTTTTCAATACAGAAGTCAATATCACATATTTTCCAAAATAAATTTTTTAAAACTGCAGCTTCAGAACTTACTGTCTTCCAGAGAACACCTAAGACTTAGTTTTCAGTATTCAACACAGCATGTTCTCACAATGTATATTTTTTCAGATATGTATCATTTTAAAAAAGCTTCTTGTTTCCCAACTGCAATTCAAAATTTTTGCAACAGCTATAAAAAACATGCCATAATCCCCAAGAAAGTGGTGCCAGCAGACACTTAGCAGTCTTGGCCAAATTCAGAAGATACTTACATACCCATTGCAATCTTAGTATGACTGCAGAATAAATATAACTTTGCCTCTAAATCATGCTGGTGATAAAAGTGATTGGGGAACAGAGGTAAAATTGGCAGAACTGGACATCTGTACTATTGAAGATTAAATTTAATGTGATTTGCAAACAAATATAAGCCTGATCTTGAGTTACAATTTAAAGCAAAATAGTTCCTAAAAAACTTATTTGAAAAAATAAATCCAAAAAGCAGAATATATGCTTTGTATTCTGCTCCACATTAACAGGAACATTCATACCTCTCTATTTATTTGGCTCTTGGTATAGAGGATAAATCTAAATAAAAAAAAAAAAATCTAAATTTCTGAATCTCATGCCAACAAGAACAACTGTGGGAAGATGGAGATGTCACTTTCTGTTATCCTATGCATTCTAGGGATTTAGGGACTGATTTTGCATACACTATGCTTGCAAAATCTTAAAAATGAAGGAAAAAATAAAGAATATAGGATCTAGTCCAGTATATTTCCTAATGCCTTCAGAAAGGATAAAGACTAGATGGCTCTTCAACTATACAGTCACAATCTTTGCTGCTAAAAATTATTTTGTTAATAGTTGCCATAAGCAGATCTAAGAAAATCTAGACTCAAATTACAAATGGACTAGATGCAATATAAGGCTGATACTATGGGTGTAAATTTATAGCCAAATTAATTCCTGAATTAGTTTTATTGATTTTTCTGGAAGTCCAGATTTTGCACTTTGCAGAGTAAAATCCTACAGCATTTTATTGAATAAAGTGTACCTCTGAAGGGCTCAAGGCTGTGGTGAAATGAACAGAAACCTGAGTTCACAGGTTCTCTTATGACAAAATGAATTTTCTATAGCATCATAGTAGGGACAAAAAATTTTCCTAGCTTTGACAGGAGATGGAACTTTCTGTTGAGCAAACAGGAAACAGCTTCAGGACTACACCATTCACTTAATATATTAGGACAGAAACACTGCTTCTGAGAGATTGCAAGGTTTGATCGCAGGGGGTGATCACAGGGGATGCTAAAGCCAAGAACACGACTTTGAGGATAAGTGATGTCAAGACTTAGGTTAGCGGGATTTTCAAAGAATGGTTATTCCAGGTAATCAAATAAAGCAGCTTAACTGTCAGCAAGATATACTGATAATAAAAACTAACAATCTGACTTCAGATATCATTATGATGCAAGTTGAGAAACAATATTAGAATAAGCCTAAAGCAGGTGTCAGATGTTCTGAATGGTTCCACCAAATTAACAACAATATTGAAAGCTGTGGTGAAATAAGGATATGTATCCTTATTATCAATGCCTTATCACATTTATATTGGTAACACAGAGGACTCTGCCACATGAAGGAGAATAATGATGCCTGTATGCAATGAGGAAGAAATCAAAAAAGCCCAAATGTAGAATATTTTTCTCCAGGAACACATTGAGGCTGAGACAGCACAGCTTTGAAGATACAAAGAACTCAGCATTTGTAAAGCAACATCCACTTGCCAGTTAATTTTAAATGAATAATTAAGATAACAAAAAAATATCACCTTAGGGCACAATTTCTCCTCTTGTAAGGTGGTATCTGTCTATGTCCTACAGTAAAAACTGACTGAAAAAGCAGAGGCGTGAGACTATCTCTTATCAAATCTGTCATGGTTATTATGATAGATCTGTAGTGGTATCACAATGTGGACTAAAAGTACTTCTGCAGCTTTAATTGTTCACAAAAGATGGAACTGTGTTCAGTGACAGATAGCATTTCCACTCTGTCCAGTAATGGACAGTATTCAACAGTAAAATCTGTCTAACAGAAGATGGTGTAGGAGCCCTGCTGTTTAAGACTGATTAATATTTCCCATTATGACAAGCTTTTCCTAGTTGTTCATAACATGATACAAAATAAAACTATGAACTAAAAGGATCAAATGCCTGACCCTTTTGTGGATGTGTTAAAGATCGTTTTAAAATATTTCAGGCAAACCAAGAATTTAAGGCGTCCTTGTAAAACTCAAACTCCAACCTCATCTGAAGTATGAAAATTACATTACAATATCAATGTAATTACTCAGACTGCATCACATTGACACCTTGCAATTTTCTAGCTGCTGGAGCTCTACTATGTCTTTCATTGTAACAATTACTAGCTACAACAGTTGTGGAAGCCAGAGATGAAGATACGAAGCTATTTCTTACATATGTGAGCATTGTATATTAGGAAAAGGGATAGAATGAGGTAGCATAATTTAGGTCAGATTCTTGGTTCCTGTCACTATGAAGGAGAAAAAACAGTGGACACCAGCCAACTGTTACTCTCCTCAAATCAACATACATATTTATAGAACAATTTAAACCCTTCTATGATTAAGGACAGGTTTAAGGATCCTCTTCATTTTGCCAATCACAATACAACTGTGATACACGCATTAGCCATCACATGCTGAGTACTCCAATCACTCATTCATTTTTCAGTCTTACCAGTCACTTGGAGAACACACAAGTGTAATATCATCTATAGAAGAGTTCTTCCTCACAGAAATAAACCCTACAAAACAGGCAAAAGACCTACTTTTTATATAAAGAAATCAAAATATGATTACACTGGAATTTGCAGTCACTTGCAAAGCAAGTGTGCTATTTTTAATATCTAACCTGAGCAGACAGTTCCAGTCAAGATTCCTCAGGTTTAGTGCAGATAATGAAAAATTTCCTGAGGTGAGAAAATTATTAGACCTACACATCTTGGTTAGCACCCTGCTCAAAATTAAAGAATTTAATTGTTTTAAATACAGAAAGACATGCAGATGAGGAAAAAGAAAGATCACTTCTTTTCCTGCTTGTTCTGATGAAACACTCCATTATTCTTCTACATCAACTACCTCCACATCTCTCATTATCTTTGGTTTTTGACTCTTTCATTGCTATACAAAATTTTCACAAAATTAAATAAACTTCAAGGGACAAGGAAGGGTCAGGACTAAAGTATTTTATGTGTATCATTTTGAGGCTCTATTTGACTTAGATTTCTTGTTTATTCAAAACACTAACTATTTCATACTTTTACCTCCACTAAGTAGAGAGTTATGTTCATTACTTCTAATCTGATATATAAAATTTCTTACCATAGAAGGTAAATACAATAAACACATGATACCTCTCCATGGAGCTGACAATGGAGGTGGAGAATGATGAAGATAAAGGCCTCAGACCCTAATGATCCTACTTATATACTTCTATTTTTTTGTGGAGACAGTAAGTTCCAGTCCATTATTATTTTTACTCCAAAGTTCATGCACTTTATAAAACAGTATTAAAAAAATGAACTCTTGGAAAAGAATTTTGGGAATATTTTTTACATTATATCTGCAACACTTTCTAATAATCATTATTATGCCTTTGTTCCATTCTTCACTGAAACAATAAGGATAACAAAACTATTCATATCTAATTTATTTAGATGTGAAGTTTCTCCTGCCTCTATTTATTTTTCTGTAATAAGAAATCACTGTCTGCAAAGCCAAAAAAAGCTTCAGGAAACTACAGGTTGCATATCTTCTTTTGATAAATCAATTGAGTGTATTGAGGAAGATAATAAAAAGAGTTTATGACAAGGTGAAACACTTGAAGGCTTACATAAGATTTTTTAAAAATCAATTAAATAATGAAAAAGCAAACAGAACTACATAACTACTTTAATTCTCAAGCACAAATACAATTGTATATAGGAAGTTGCCCCCAGCTAAGCACAAATACATTCTCAGTCTTAAATACACATTGAAAAATAATTAGATTTTATAGTCAGGCTTCATTAAAGTTACAGTTTCTGCTATGAACAAAGCATTAACTGGGTCATCTATAGATTAGTCAAGAGTTTAATCACAGCTTCTCTCTTCTCACTTCTTATCTTTAGAATGTTCTGGTATCACCATAATATTCTGAGCAGTCTGCCATTTTTCTTTCACTCAACATATCATTGCATACAATAAGTGTAAACTTCATCTTTCAGAAACAAAATTAAATAGTATCATGGTGATTGAAACTAAGTTTCACCCTTTTCCTTTCATTTTTCCATGTCTTTCAAGAAAATCAGGTTTTTTTAGAATTTAGTGAAACTTTATTGAAATTCTAAGTCATCTTTTTTATTTGTGTCTGATCTTAGCATGTAAAAATGCTTCACAGACTTGGAGAAGTCTGTGAATGCTGGTTTGATAAAGCTTCATAACGTTGCATGTTCTAGAAAAGGTCAGATGTGTTTTTAACCAATTACTTCTTATGTGGGCTGTTCTATGTAACTTCAGGAAAAAAAAATGCTTTGTGTTCATACTTATAATGACTCTAGAAGAGTAGTAAAGACTTTTTGGACACTCTGACATTTTTACACTGCTAACTTACCCTATACTGATTAACAGTGAGGACATGATGCATCCAAACCCCTAAATAAACAGAAGCCATCCATCTGGCCTACAGAGGAAGAAGAATTACTTGTCTCAGGACAAGAAGGCTGAACAGCACTGAAATTATTCAGTGAAAAATCTAATATTTAGCCTATTTACTCTAGTGTGCAGTGGCTTCTTTTCAATATTCTGTTTCATAAAGCTCCTCTGCCTTGCAGCATTCAAGGACACATAATTCTCAAAGATCAACAGAAACTGCTGCCTTGAAGTCAGCTAAATTCAGCTAGAAAGGTTTTTGGAGAATGCTGATGCAAGCTGACATTTTCGATGTACGAAGTCTAATTTTCAACACACACAAAAGGCAAGCATTTTTCAATAAAGAACATGTTTCATTTGCATTCGGTGACTTGAAATGAACTATGTAAGACTCCAATATGTATAGCTTAAACTGCATTAGCTACACATGAAAAAATTCTGCTTACTAAGCTACCAACAACTTTCTCTAGCAATAATTATCATAATCTTGAATGTATTTTCAATAAGGTATGGCAATGAACTTCAGAATTCATTGAAATTTGAAAGACTATTTGATTAAATAAAAGTATTCAAGCTGTGCCCTGCCCAAAGGAATGTATCTTTCCCAGAAACATATTTTTTTCATAGCCATACACCAGCAGGACGGGACTTTGTACAGTCCAACTCTGCAGTGGTCTCAATTATTTAATTATGTAATTATTGTAAAGTATTCTTGACTTCTAGAATTGCTGTCTTTTAAAAGTCAGTCTTTAAAATAACTAGAGAATGGAAATACATTAAAATACTTCTTAAAAGTATCTCTCAGTATATAAAGGTACATAAAATACTAAATAAATGCACTCAGTTAAAATAAACTTATTCATTTTAAAGTCTATTTTGTAATCAAGCTTTTTCCAAATGCACTAAAAATTGTATCATCATCCTCGTGCATTGCTTCTATTCATTAGCAGTGAAGGAAAGCTTAGTCTCCTCTAAACTCAGCCCTGTGTTTCCAAGCTGGACATACAGAAAGCTTTTATGAGAAAGTGGCCACCACTTAGTTCCATAGAGCTTCCCACTCTCAAGGAACCAAATATCATTCTGTGCATCTTTGAGTCTCTGCAGGAGCAGTGAATATTTTTTATCCCATCATCAAGTTGCCAAAGCCTGCCACATGTAATACCTGAAAATAGGAGACCATTTCACCAGTAACACATTCTTCCTATATCAGAATTTTTAATTTGGATTCCATTTCATCACAGTTAAAAAATTCCTTTGATCTGTACAGCAAGTGAAACAGGCTTTGAGATCTATGTCAAAAGTAAACAGAACACACACCAGAAGCAAAACCACAAAAAACTATGAAATGTGGAGGGGGCTGTTACTGCTGAATATGGGACTCAAATTTTACAATTGGCTGATATGTAAGAAAAAAATGAAAGAGGAGGACACTGTCGTTAAGAGCAGTACTTTGAGGACAGGAAGAGCAAAAAGCAACTCCAACTATTAGCACAGCATGGTTTTCGGCTCCTCACCAAGCAGAAAAGTCAGGCCCTAACTAAGTTTAACAGTAAAATTAATCAGTGATTCCCAAGTTTTAGGGAAGATTTTGTCACAGTATAAACGTTGACATATTGGACTAGAAGCTTCTGTAATATTAAGGTATCCTTTTAGGATGGCTCCTACTTCAACCTTAGCTGGAGCTTCAGCACAGCTGTTTTGCTGTCACTGACAAAAGTGGCCTCAACTTTGAGATCCTTCCTTTTTGCCACTTTCTTCCTGCCCCTAAGGGGGAAAAAAGCAATAAAGGAAATCTCAGTAGCAATACAGACATTCATTTACAAAATGGAAAAAGAAACTATAATTAGGCTTAAAAAAAAAAAAACAAACAAAAAAACCCACAAAAACTGAACTAGATTCTACACAGAGAGTTGTGGGCAGACATTAACACAAAAGCTGTGGAAAAACACCATCAGAAGATTCCTTTGCAGCTAGTTAGGAAGAAAATGTCAGATTTCACCACATTTTCACACTGGACAATACCAACCCTATGTGCCAATCTCAGCACGCATCTCCAATCATGTATTGAGCACTGTTTCCAAAAGATTTAATGATGATTGTAACAAATTCTGAAAATACTGCCCACAGGGCATGACAATAAAGACAGCAATTCTTAAAAGCAAACAGACAAGGTAAATGCCAAAAGGCAAGAGCATTGGAAGTCTGCAGCTTTACAGAAACAATTACTTGTGTGCTGCATTTATACAATTTTCTGCTTGAACTACATAGACTTAAGGAAGTGCATGCAAGACTGATGACAGATCACTGCCAAGACCTAAGGACTTAGAGAATGACTTCTTTGATACAGCATTACCCTACCTCATCTGTTCTTCCCTTCCCAGTCAAAACCAGGTAACAAATAGATTCTACTAAATGCACCACATTCTACCAAGCCTCTTCCAGATTTCTCCTTCTCATTTTAGGTATAGTATATTGAGCGATTTCACAGGAAAGTAATTCAAAACATCTACAAATAGAAAACAAAAATAAGAGGCAGATTTAGATGTTCATCAAGACTTTTGCAAGTAGGCATTTGTACTTGCCATACAATCTTTAGTCATACAAGTAGATTACCAAAACTACTAAAGCATCATGTTAATATTCAGTGATTTGTTACCTCATGAGTATTCATGCATTTAAATATACTAAGACATATTGCCTCACATAAAGGTCCGTCAACTTTTACTACATGTCATTATTTCTACACAATAAAGAATTTCTTAAACTGTGACAGCTTATACACAAGTTTAACAAAATAAAGGTACTCCTTAATTCAGTAAAGACAGTGCAACTTGCTTTTTTTCAGACTTAATAGAGATATTGAAACTCTGAGCTTACTCTCTCATTTGGTAGCATAATAGGTCATCCTACAAGGAAGCCTCTTGTGACAATCAAAACAGTGAAATTTTTCAAGGCTCATATAATTTTGCTCCATCCTTTTGAGGAAGTAATTCACACATACAGCTTCCTACTCTGCCTAGTTAACTACGCTGCCAGTCAAAGTCAGATTTTACATAGATTAAGAAACACTGTCTAGTGACTATTTAAAACGTAGCAACTGAATGGGGAACCAAGATGGGCAGAAAATAAGGAAAAAGAAATTAAAATCTCGAATCTTTGTGAACAAGCACAGGAAGTAAGAATGCCCAAACCACTTCAGGAACCTGACCATATGCCATGTAATTTCCCAATACTATTTGGATTTTTTTTTTTTATTTTCAGAATCCAACAAAATCATATATTTCATATGTACTTTGTATTTCACTTTTAAGTCAAAATTGAAATTCAATTCCTCCATGTAATATACATAATTAAAATTCAAGAGAATTTAAAGTTGATCCTTATTCCAAGGCTTTTAGAATAATAAAATTTCAGAAAAGAATAATTTAGGGATAAATAAAAAGGAAATAAGTTTTGTTCATTTTAACATAAAAGAATTTTTACTTCCTTGATGAAGAATGACCTCTATTTTTATTTTGTACATCCATACAAAAAAGGGCTATAAAATAGTTAGACCTGGGAAAATGAAATATCTGGTGTTAAACTCATGTTTTAATGTAATGAAGAACATTAACACTTGCCTTGGCCAAGGCAACACAGGACTTGAAACTCCTTGTACACCAGGTAGATTGATACCTTTAACCAGATACTGACTGAAGCTGATCTTTCTCCATGGCTCAAGTAGCATAGCTTTATGGACACTTCTCAATCAGTGTTGCACAGCTGCTAAAACATTTGGACTTCATCCTTATATGTTGAGTTTCTATAAGAATTGATCAGAAAGTTCTTGCATCTGAGTAATACAATCAGAATGAACAATGCGATCGAAGTATGAGGGGTGGGATGGGAAAACTTTCCATTTACAGGGAATGAACTAAAATATCTTGGCTTTCCTTATCATTCAGGTGTAGACATCAACAAACTATTTAGATGTATTTACCTGCCATATGAATACCACATACCAGATGCATTGCTTCATTTCCACAGTACAAAGAAAAATGCCCACAACACAGATTTGTTGCAAAGAATACCAAAGAAAAGGCAAATAGATTTTAATTGTTAGGAACAGAACATTTTTACTTATATGGTTGTTCTTCAGATCTATCACTTTGTTTTATTTCATCCTGAACTTTCAATGGCTGTTGTACAAGGTTACCTCTCAGAGTAAAAATTATAGCATTTACTATGACTACTCAAGAAAAAAAATTACACAGTTTCAGAAAGAATAAAAAAATGCACCCAAAGCATATGTTCTTCAGCCTCTATACAGAACCATTCCTGGAAGTTAAGTAACTTGTGGCAACAACCTAGTCAGCAGGTCTCTGGGTACAATGTTACAGTACTTTCAAAATCAAGAGTAAATTATTTTTTAAAGCAGTGTACTAGTACAGTCTTTTTTATTTTTTTAACAATTTTCTTAATTTATTCCTTATTTTGTAAGCAAAATCACACAAAGGCACTACACTTCACTTGATAGAGAGAAACACTGATCAGGGGTCTTGTTCCTATGCAGCAACAAATTGCATCCTGCAAGGGTCAAACAAATTAGCCAAGACCCAATACAAGACAGTTTGGGTCTTTCTTCTTTATTACTTTTCCAGCAGTGCCAGTCATAACAGATCTTTTGGTTTCTAGCAGAGAAATGAACTGCTTTGTGGAAGGGCTATAAACAATGAAGAAAAACGACCATTTTCAATGACTTTTCTGTAAATCTCCTCAGTGGAGTGTTTTGCATATAAATTCCAGCACCAGTTGTTGCCATAGTAACAGAGTTATTTAGGAAATAATTTAAAGTGAGTACCACATCATATTCATTCTTCCATGAAAGAAAGCAACATTGGCAGGAGAATAAGAAGATATCTAAGGAATAAGAATTTTAACTGACAAATGAGTTTGTGTATTTCCCATCTATTAACCAAAACATAAGAAACGCTAAATCGACATTCACCTTTGAATAGTGATTTGAAGCTTCTGTTGTATTTTGTGTGTTATAAAATTAATCAACTCATGAACAACTTTGCAGCTACAAATTCATGAGTTTGCAGTTCATTTCTCTAGTATCTTGAGGTCCCCTCTAGATGGCAGCATGACTTTCTGGTGTATCAGCCACCCTTGAGTTTTATGTCATCAGCAGATATTCAGATCGTAAATGAAGGTGTTAAATGGGTTCGCACTTCATAACAATCCCAGGAGCACTTCACTAGTTACTGGCCTCCAACCAGACATTGTATCACTGATCATTGCCCTCTGATGCCAGCCATTCAGTCACTATTCAAACTACCTCACTACCTTCTCATCCATAAACTTCCCTACAAGGATCTTATGGCAGATAGTGTCAAACGCCTTAATGGAGTCAAAGCAGACAACATCAATTGCTGTGCCTTAGTCTAGGAATTCAGTAATTTCACTATAGCAGTTTGTCAGGTTGGTCAAGCATGATTGCTAGTTGGTGTATCCATCCTGACTACTCCTGATGACTTTCTTACTTTTCACGTGCCTGGAAATGCTTCCTGGTATTAGTTGTTCTATCACATTCCAGGATTAAAGGTCAGGTTGATCTGCCTGTAGTTCCCTAGATCTTCCTAATCAGTTTTGAAGGCAGCGCCCAACATTTTCTTTTCTACATTTCTTAGACATCTCTCCACCACCACAATCATTCAAAAAACAGAGCAACTTCATAATGACATCAAGCAGACCCTTCAGCACTTGTAGCTGCATCCCATAAGGACTTGGGTTTATTTGTGTCTAGTTTGCTATAACCTAATCCTCTTTCACCAAGGGTACATTTTCCTTACTTCAGATGTTCCCTCTGGTCTTTGTGGCCTGGGATTCTGAAGGCCAGACATGCTAGTATGGTTTAACAAAAGGAGTTAAGTGCCTCAGCTTTTCCCATCTTCTGTCACCAGTGCCTCATACAGCTCTGGCCCACATTTTCACTAGTCTTCCTTTTGTCATCTATTTATGGAAGCCCTCTTGTTGCTTTTAACATCCCTTGTAGATCCAATTGCCATCAGGCTTTGGCTTTCCCAACAGTGCCAAACACTGTCTCTGCGTTTCTCCCTAGGTTGCCTGTCACTGCTTCCAAATTCTGTAGGCTTCCTTTTGGTGTTTCCTTTTTGGTAGGAGCTCCTTGCTCATCCACATAAGCCTCCCTGGCCTCCTACACATCGAGAGAGAATGCTCTTGAGCTTTAAGAAAGTGATCCATGCATTCTAAACAGCTTTCTTAGGCCCCTCATCCCTCCAGGGCTGTATTCCATGGGACTCTACAAAGTAGATCTTCAGACAGAACCAAAATCCGTCTTTTGAAGTCCAGTACCATGACCCTGCCTTTTGCCCTGCAGTATCCTGAACCTCACTGGCATTGCAGTTAAGGCTGCCATTGACCTTCACGTTTGGAATGAGCTCCTCCTTGTTTGTGAGTACATGGTCCTGCAGAGCAGTGTTCTTCATTGTCTCCCCTGTCATTTAGATGAGGAAGTTGCCAGCCATCATAATCGTCATTCAATCATGCCTTTCCCTTAAAAACCTTACGTGATTGCACTGACACTAGCTTACAAAACAGGTAAAGAGGGGAGAATTATTTAATTCAATAAAAGGCTTCCAGCAGGATACCTTTCCAAAGGAAAAGGAAATATGGATAACAGAGTCAAATGAAGGATGAAACAGAAAACACAGGTCAAACTATATCACATTTATTTAATCAAATAGTATCTTTTTATGTACACAACTATGCGAGTTGCCACTGAATGTAGAACAGGCACAAAAATATTTCTACCTTCATCAGCTTCTAAGACACAAACAAACAAGTATCAATCTGACAAAACACTTATACTTGAAGTGAAGGCTAAACTTACTGTGATCACAACAGAAGAAAAGAGAAAATTCTTCTTTTTGGATCTTAAAAGATAAGCTTTTGAATGAAGTGAGCATTTTCTCACTAGCTGTAAGCTCCATTGAGTTCAAGTAGCATGTAACAAGTTGGAATCAAATCCCACCACTATGATCTGACTAAAATCTTTCTAAATTCAACAGTGATCTTCCAGCACAAAGAGGCGTCTTGCTCCCATCCCCCTTCAGACATAAAATATAGCCTTGTTCATATTAGTAAAGGGACTTAAAGGAAGGATAAGAGCAATTTGTAATAAGCACAAATAGTTCAACAGTGAACATCAAGAAATGGTAACAGTCACTACAAGCGATTCCAGTTACAACAAATCATAAATCTAAATTCTTCCTTATTTGTTACACTGACATAGTCTGAATTTCCATATGTATGCCTCCATTGTTTTTATTCCATGACTTGTATTCCAGATAGATAATGAATAATAGAACTTGTTCCTAGTCAGGGTTATGGCAGTTACATCTATGCAAGTCATTAAAGGCTTGTTTGTCTGCCCATCTTCATGATCTCTGACAAAGATATTCTGCATTTCTTTTAAGGTGAGATTGTTTGCAATGTTAACAACATAAGATTCCTTCTCAAATTTACTATTAGATCATTCGGTCTTTTATATTTATTTTTAAAAGTAACATTTATATATGTATGCAGGACTTCAAAACCACCCTTATCGGTATTTTCTCACCTGCTGTAGAACTAGTCTAAGCTGATACTATCTCATTGTCTAGGATAGTCTTGACAATACTCTCCTGGGTTAGCTTGAAATGCAATGAAAGAGCTAGCCACGTTTCTCGTCTTTCTACCTTTACCAACTTCACAAGGTGGTAACAATTAACTCTATAAACTCATTTGTAAAAAAACTGTGTAAGCCAAAACTAGTTTCCAAGACAATTTTCCTGCATTAAATACTGTAGAGTATCACATAAACAGCTATATATCAGTATGAGCTATTTGTATCAGCTTTGGCACACACTGAAGAACTGCATATAAAATTTTAAATACACATCATGGCCTGGAAGAATGCCTGTATTATGTACCTCTGTTTCTGGTAGCTCATCCATCTTTCTATGAAAGCTATGCCCTCACCTTGTGAAAAATCAGTTCATAATAAAGGGATATTACTGTGGACATCAATATGTTTTATATCAGAATATTCTGTGACTAGGGCAGGCAGTTTATACACAATATGAGTATCATAGCATGTAATAAGGTCTCTTTACCTTACAAACATTCTCTGTTAATTTGCAGTATCACTTAGGCCAGCTTCCCATAATACTGTCCCACCTCTGCCTCACAACACAGCTCTCCCATAGATCCTCTTCCAAATGGGATTTCAACTAAATACTACACTGCAATGGTTATGACAATATGTTATTAGTCATAACTGCACTAAAACTCCAAGTAGGTATACTGGAAATTTCTGGCACTTGTGATGAGGAAACCTCCAACCCTTATCTTCCATATTGATTCCAGTTTACAGAGATTCATTGTCTCTACAAGAGAAAAAAAAAAGTGCACTGCAGTTCAAACAAATATTCACCATGTGATGCTGCCAAAATTTGCTGACATATACTATCATCAAGGATGAAGGGTGATTATTTTCTTCACATCATGAGGCATCATTGCCTTCTAAGATACAGAATGTAGTTTACAGTTTCAGAAGTAGAATTACTTGATTTGCCTCAGGCTGTGCCCATTTTTACTGCTTACTACAGCTTTAGAGTATTTTTTCCTCAATTTGTACACCATTAAAACCTACAAAGAGAAGGGAGTACATTTAACTTGTCACTAAACTGAAACATCAGGTTTTGGTTTTATTTTACACAGTTGTTTTCCAGTGTTTTGGTTTTTTGCAGGTAATCTGTTTTGTTTGGAATATGCAAGCAGAGAAAAGCAAAAAGAAGGAAATGCTTTCTGCCAATCAACAGAAATTTCAAAATAAACTTTCTCTATTCAGATGTCTTTAGAAAGTAATTTAGTTTCACTATCAAGAAATAAATGCAGAAGTTTCCTCTCAAGTTCCACCATCTACAGATTCATCTACATCCCATTCCTAGTTCTAGACATAACACAAAAATTCCAGTACCACATAAGAGTTCAGAACCTGTCCAGTGATAACACAAACTCCAACACAGTCTAGTGATTCATTACTATTTTCTTCTGCAGTTTATATTTTTGAAATTTCTGCTTCCAGTTAGAAATCTCGTTACAACCCTGATTCAATATCAGTAAATGTTCTTTTCTCTATCACTGCCAATTATTCATATGAACTTCTGGCAAATAGCTAGAATTAGGGGATAATCTTTATAATAATTACAGCTCAAATTTTCACTTTATCTGTTGAAAGGCACTGTAAGCAAAGCATCACAGTTTCATATTTCTAGGTTAATCCATCCACAAAATCAGAGTATTTCCAACAAAGCATTACCACACATCACTAGTGAAATGCCTAGCAGTATATCAGGGACAAACAGAGTCAATGAGAAAGGAGAAAGCAGACATAGAAAGATGGAAACACTCAAAAAGAGGCAACAGAAACATCAAAAAGATATTGTTTAGAGAGGTCCAATTTTAGCCTGAAAATATACACAGAGACATTAATTTTACAGCAAGGACACTGCTTACTCTGTGTCTAACCCATTTTTATTTTTTAAGACACAAACACAATATTCATGGAAAAAAACAAAAGAGATAATAAGAAGATAAATATTTGAAATGGTTCTCAATACCAAAAATGTAGATGGGATGCTATCTGTGACAAGCTAGTCAACCAAGAGTGAGAAATATTTGTACAAGGGACAAGTAGTCATTTCCCATTCACTTGGCAGGAGACTATGGAGGTACCCAAAATTTCCCCTGCTAGGACCCAGGTAAGTGGGGAAGTACAAAAATTTGTCAAGCTGGAATGACACAGTAGCCTTTGCTCACTTCCAAAAAATCACAAGGGCAACCAGCAGAGGGGAAGTAGGTGCAGCTTCGCACAAAATATGGGACACAATTTGGGCAAATTGCAGTAAGTAAGTGCACAACCACCTCTCCCACTAAACCTATCACCAGCCTTTAAAATGATGATAGAATCCATCATAGAGTGGGGACATTTGGCCTCTGTATCAAAAGCCATTTGTAGGCATAGCTCCAGATAGTTGAAAGTGAAGACTATTAGAAAATACTGAATTCTATTTAAAATAAATTGTTTTTTCTACATACAAGAAAAAATATGAGCTTTTGGGTGCAAAGCTGCCAATTAACTCTCTACCTTGGATAATTTTGCAGGATTTTTGGTTGACTGCTTTATTACAAAGCTCCAAGAGACCATTATGGCAATCTAATCTGATCTTACACATAATGTAGTTCAAAAGAATCTCCTTTAACTCAATCTGCTGGAAGCTCAAATCAAGCCTCCTGCTTGATCATCACAAACTTAGTTCTCCTGAAGAATCTAATCTTTCCACATACTTCAGCACTGGTACAAACCTGTTCATGGTATAATAGGAAGGAAAATATTCAACAGTTTCCCCTCCTTCAAAGACAAGCAATACATTTTTCTTCAGTGCTTTCAGATTCTAGTTAAGGCATTGGTTTACAGGCTTCCACACTAAAGTCAGTGCTTACCCTGATTTCACTAAACAGAGTAGTTTGATACTTATTATACTCACCCTCCCAGCCCCTTCCCCCAAAGAGGGTATGACATATTCCAGTTAAACAGAATGTTATCAATTGCAAATGTTTCTGTCCTAACAGGAGCACAGATAAAGATTACTCCAGTTAACTAGATCAGTTAAGTCACGTGCCACTGTGAATGTGCATTTAGGAAAAAACTGTGCAGGAGTATTTAGGTCACAAATCCTTTCCATCACTGGCATCTGGTATTAGAATTGTAGGCATCTGCCATTTAATGTTTGTTCTAAAAGTAGAAACAGCTTATCCTTAATAAGTATTTAGTATACTGCATATGACTTGGCCAAGAGATTAAATTTCAGAATTTATAGAGTCTGTTGAGTTTTGTTGTTTTTTTTTTTCATTCAGCACTCCATGGCATATCTGTATTAATTCAGAACACTAGTTTCTATCTTACCAGCTAATAAGAGAACTCATCATTAACTTGGATCCATGATGGTACTTCCAAAATAAAAAGGTACTACAGTAATGGGGGAAGTCTGATGGTAAAAGTTTCACCACATACAAAGTTTGAACTTAAAAAGTGTCTATTACAGGGTAGTTTGCAAAACACAGTCCCATTTCCGGATAAAGAGAAAGCACAAGTGATGCTGCCAAGTGAAGGGCATCCATAGCATCCCTAAGTAGAGCACAGATTAAGAAGTGACCAACAGCAATGCTGGAAGCTAACTCGTCAGGAGCACTGTGACTCAACAGCAGCACAAAACAGGGAATAGAGCTTAAATTTCTCAGCCTATGGAATAAGTTTTCTTTACTTTTCCCAAAGATCCTTTCATGAATACAAAATACCAGAGGAATAAGCAAACTAGGCTTTGCCAGCATTTTAGCAGAGAGTGTGCCGAAAGATATACAGTGTGGATAATCTGCATGCAGTGCTGCATTCTTCAAAGTGTATTCCACAGGATGTGTATCAGAAACAGCTCTATCAGCTGAAGCAGATGTAAATGGACTCCCACAAGCTAAATACAATCTTGAGACATTCTGTGAGACAATATTAACTAATCAAACAGACAATAAACTCTCATTTGCCTTCCATGAAAGAAGATTATATACTTCAGAAGAGTTACCTGTGGACTAAGTTTGTTTTATAAGTAACTGTCCACAGTTGTTCTTATCATCTCACCATGGTTTTCATAGAATGTATATTTGGAGAGAGTGTGTGGGAGATCTACTACTTGAAATTTCTTAACAAGAGCTTCATTATTTACAATAGAGGAAGTTCCACATTAGCAGTGTTTTGTTCTTTTGTTATGCCAGTGGACAATCAATTATTGTAGAGCTTTGAAAGGCGACTTCTCCTGTCACCCAGGAGCCAGTGAGACAAGAGCAAAAGAAGCTGCTATTAATCTTCTGCTAGCTTATGCAGACATAACACTTAGCTCAAAATGAAATTTGTCTGGAGCTTCTCACTTCACTAAGGAGACAGGACCATTACACCTATTTGTTGGCACAGATATTTAATGATTCATCAGCTCTTCTGAATAACCAGAAAAAGGATAAACAGAACCAGTTTCAGATTATTTTAAGCAATGTTAAGCAGCGAAAGAAAGAGTAATTACAGTTACACCAACAGCAGTCCATATTTACAACTAACACTAATTCACAATTAAGTGGAGACACACAATAAGTATAAATTCTTCAATAACAAAATAAGGCTTTTCATATTAGATTTAGATATGAATTTATAGACAAGATATCAAAGGGTTCAACACTATTGCAATTATGCAATACTGCACAATTGGCAAGTTTTCCTTCAACTGTATATCAGAAAGATATTCTAAACAGAAGCATTTTTATGTATGTAGTCATTCCAACACAGTAGTGTCTAAAATTTTTAGAATGATAAACATATCACTTTGCTGTTAGGGTTCAAAGACACAGAGCGTTGAGACTTTCCCTAGCTTTAAAAGAAGGATCCTGCAGAATAAACACTTTGTCCTAAACATTTAATCATTCAGGATACAAACACATTTTTCTGCTTTACCCTATAGAAGCATAGAATGGTTAGGGTTGGAAGGAACCTTAGAGATTATTATGATTTTTCTTACAGCATCTTACCAAAATGAAAACATATTATAAAAAAAAACGGTATTAACACATTTTTTTCTGTCTGAATTGATAAATTTAATTTCATTTGTTGCAGGTCAGCATATCACATCTGCCTCCAAATAGAATTCCAAGACACTATCTGAATAAACAAATGTCATCTGCTGAAACTCTAAAAGACAAAATGTTGTGAAGAAATGATTCTACAATTCCTCATATTAAAAAGATCTCAAATTTTAAGCAAAAGTCAGTGTTATCAACTAATACATTTCAACAAGAAAACATACAAATCTGTTCATACCACTTATTTTACTTTTTCTATTTCTACATTTTTTTAATCCTGTGTGATTCACCCTTGCTGCTCATAATGCAGTGGCATGATTGGCAAAAGCACATGGCCTGATATAGTACTAGCACCAGTCATTTTGAGTTGGAGACTGGACTAGATATTCTCCAGAAGTTTAGGGTTTTGTTTATTTTTAAAAAACATTTTCATGATCTTTTGATCACAAACAGAAATGATAAAATGCAAAATCTGTCCTTGTAGAAAATAGCAACCATCAATCTTGTGATAAAGTGCTTTTGATTTCTCAAGATGTATTAAGAATAACTAAGATATTCAGTAAAGCATTGCTTGCCTATCTACTTGTTTTATTTCTTTTCAGAATCATGTCAATGAAAATAAGTAATTCTCCACCTATTGAAAAGATCACATCATGGAGCACCAAGAGTACACTATTGTAAGCCACAGGGCTTCCTTTATCCAAAAAGGGTGGGTCTTCTACTTAACAAAACTGCTCTGAAAAATTCAAACTGGCGTTTTCTACACAGACACTAATTTTGGTATTTTCAATATAAACCTGTGCTGTCATCTGAACTCTAGAGGACTTTTCAGTGAAAGATTTCCTTCATTCCTTGTGTCTTCTCTTCAAAAATACATCTCCAAACAGATTTCAATAACAAAAGGAAACAGAGAAGTCTACAGAAATCTTCCTCCCCCATATTATATGTAGATGACAAATGGAATATTTCCACTGATACAGGTGCAAACAACCATATGTACATCCTGCAATCTCAGGGCATTCTTAATTGACTTAGTGGCTGCAACTACTTTCACACTTTAAGAAGGTGATCTACTCAAATGAGCTTACCTATTTGCAATATAAGGTGAAGCATTATTTAAGAAATTAGAAAACTGAAGCACAGACAGAAGGACAAAGTGAAAATTAAATGTTTTCTGCTTTGGATGATAAGACACCACACTTCACACAGGTCTTGCATATGACAGAAGATTACAAGCTCAGCCATGTTCCAGAAACTCACCAGTAGCTACTGGTAACAATACAGACATTGGAGTTGTAAGTTACCTCTGAGTAATCTAATTAAAAAGCATTTTATCCACCACTTGCCTCCTAGAGCAATGCAGACAGGTTTACTGACAAACTATTTCCAAATCTGCAAAGTAAGACCATTAGTGCTCCAGCAATGTACCCCCTACTACACACAGATGTGAAAAGCTTTAAGTTTCCATTAATTTTCAGTTGCTTTTGAGCTCCTCTATGTTGAATTATAGTTGGATGTCTAAAAAAAGTGTAAATCAATTAGACAAGTTCCCACAAAACAAAAAACCCCAAAATTTTGAAGAAATTCACCTTAAAAAATCTGAATGTGAAGGTAAAGCACCATAATAAGAAACATCTAATTTTGTAAGGGTGTCTCTCTGACATGCCACAAAATAGCCTACATCAGATCCCACAAACTGAGATTAGCCATTTTTCCATCCCTTTATCTCCAAAAGAGCATACAAAAATGACTTTTGAAATCATTTGCAGCTTTTAAAATAAAGGATGCAATCAAAAAAATACCTAGAGATGTTTACAGAAACAGAAGATAAAAAACTCTATTGCCACTCTAAATATAAACCTTATATCTTCAAATGCATCCCTTTATCTGCAGCTAGATTTTAATCATGTACATCTCAGACTTTTATAAAAATCAATGATAAAACTATCATCTGGATAATCTTCCTGCTGTGTGTTTAAATGACTCGAGAAGTACTCTGTGTCCTTGGAATAAATTGACTCAAATACAAGAGTACAAGATAAGAAAAGATATCAACACAGTAATGTGGAGGTAAGCAAGCAAGTCAATAGATGCTTATCAGTAGTGAAGAAGGCAGTTAAACATCAATTCAACACAGCCTAAGATCAGTATATTGACAAATGAGAATGGTATCAACCACTAATTTAACAACAATAAGCACACCTGCATGAAAGTCATCAAATTCTGAGTGCTCCCATATGACAGTAGCAGAAACGAAGATAACTATCAACAAAATTAGGTTTATATCCAATAAACAACACATGATTTTATTAAAATTCCTTGAAAAAGTCAATTGAAAGTGCCAATTTCAATTAACATTTGTATTGTCAAGTTAAAAAAGCACAGTCAATACCTAGTGAAAAAAAGGACATTTTGTTAAACATAGGCAGTTGCATGATGAACCTCAAGGGTGAAGCATACTAACCAGCCTTTTCCCCCTACAAAAAACAAACCTGAGATCATGAATGGTTTTGTATTTTCTTAGACCAAAACAAAACAAAAAAATTGCTTCTGGTACACTCAATTTTGCCACCTCCTTGAGCTGTGTTAGCTCTGGAGGAAACTATTGAATCTCACATCCCCACCTTTAACTGTTTGTACCAACCAGCTGAGAGCCCTGAGGTGTTTGGCTCCTAAGCCTAACACATTCTGTAGCACAAGAGGAGCTATAAAACCAGATCACACTAAAAACCAACTCAGCAGCACAGTAACTTGGATCTGCTAGCTGTTGTATCACAGATAAATTGCATTCACACATTTCAGATGACTTCACAGAATACTGTAACAGTTAAGGCTGAAAGAGACCTCTAAAGTTCATTTGACTTATTCCTACATATACAATGTTATTTATATTTGTTAAATTCCAGACAGTCATGACTAGGCAGTCACAAAAGCATATCATTTTCTCCTAAGTGTAGTCAGGGATATTCCTAAGATATATATAACGTCAAGACATTTTCTAGCAGGGTTAAGACTTGATCACAGTAACAGGATCTTCTGATTTTGAACCATCATTATTTAAAGTGATTTTATTTCTTCTTCCTCTGGGATATCCTTGATCTCTTTCTAGCAGACACTGGGCTGTGTATTTACAGTGATGTGTCACTTACAGAACCACAGGAGTGCTTGTTCCGACAAGTACTCACAGATAATATTTACAGCATTTCAAGGCTCATGATGGCTGAGAATTGAAAAGGTGATTGCAAGGAGTTTCACAGTGCCCCCTGAAAAAGAATATAATTTTGAAACCTAAGAGTCTCCCAAACAGAACAATCATCAAGACCTTCATGGCAACTGCAAATAAAAATAAGAACCAGCCCATATATTTGATTCCACAAATCTATGTAACAAAAGCCAAAGTTCTTCTGGTGATTTCTTCTCCAGCATGATAGTTTAACATAACAAGGAATAAGGGCATAAACTGGAGAAGCAAGATCCACTCACTGTGAGTGAAGACTAGGTTCGAGACCACCTGAAGAACCTGGAGGTGCACAAGTCCATGGGACCCGATGAGATCCACCCATGGGTCTTAGGGCAGATGAAGTAGCCAAACCACAGTATCACATGTCATGCCAGACTAGTGAAGTTCCTACTGACTGGAAAAGGGAGAATGTAACCCCCCATTTTCAAAAAGAGGAAAAAAAAGAAGATCCAGGAAACTACAGGCCAGTCAGTCTCACCTCTGTGCCAGGCAAAATTACAGAGCGAATCCTCCTGAAGATGCAGCAAAACTGCATGGAGAACGATACTGAGGTGATTGGAGGTAACCAATGTGGTTTCACCAGGGGCCAATCGTGCCTGACCCATTTGGTAGCCACCTATGATGGAGTCACAGCATCGGTGGATAAAGGAAAAGCAACTGACATCATCTACCTGGACTTGTGTAAAGCATTTGACACTGTCCCCCATGACATCCCTGACAACAAACTGGAAAAGTATGGGTTTGATGGATGGACCACTCGCTGGTTGAATGGTCATACTCAGAGTTGCAGTCAATGGCTCATTGTCCAAGTGGAAACTAGTGATGAGTGATGTTCCTCAGAGATCAGTACTGGGATCAGTGCTATTCTTTGATGGAGACATGGACCATCAAGTCCCTCAGCAAGTTTGCAGATGACACAAGCTGTATGGTGCAGCTGACATGCCAGAAGGAAGGGATGCCATCCAGAGGAACCTTGACAGGCTTGAGAATTGGGCCCATCCAAAATCCATGAAGTTCAACAAGGCCAAAAATGAGGTTCTGCACCTGGGTCNCTGGGTCAGGCAATCCCAAGCAAAGATACAGGCTGGGTGGAGAGTGGCTTGCATGCAGCCTTGAAGAGAAGGATTTAGGGGTGTCAGTGGATGACAAACTCAACATGAGCCACCAGTGTGCCCTTGCAGCCCAGAATGTCAACAGAATCCTGGGCTGCATCAAGAGAAGTGTGACCAACAGGTCAAGGGAGGTGATTTTGCCCCTCTACTCGGCTCTGGAGTATTGTGTCCAGTTCTGTAGCCCTCAGCTACAGAGGGACACTGGGTCCACAGGAGGGCCACGAAGATGATCAAAGGGCTAGAGCAACTCCCTTATGAGGACAGGCTGAAGGAGTTGGGGTTGTTCTGCCTGGTGAAGAGAAGTCTCTGGGGGGACCTCAGAGTAACATCAATACCTGAAGGGGGCCTACAGAAAGTCTGGGGTAGGACTTTTTAGCAGCATACAGGATGGCAGGACTAGGAGTAATGGATGCACATTGGGAGAGGGTAGATTTAGGCTGGATATAAGAAAGAAGTTCTTTACTGTGAGGGTGGTAAGATGCTGGAACAGGTTTCCCAGAGAGTATGTGGATGCCCCCTCCCTGAAGATATTTAAGGGCAGGCTGGATGAGGCATTGAGGAGCCTGGTCTAGAAGGAGGTGTCCCTGCCAATGGCAGGGGTGTTGAAATGAGACTATCTGCAAGGTCCCTTCCATCCCAAACTATTCTATGATTCTATGCACTAACTTGCATGTGGAAATTGATCAATTGATCCACCATATTAGTGCTGGCAAAAATTATTTAATTTTTTGAGGGCACCTGAGCTGATGAGACTCACATTTCAAGCATGTATTTCAAAGCAAAATCAAAGATGCACATTTTTGTTTTCCATCATTCACACAGCTTCTCTAAAATACAAACATCTTTAAAAGAGATGTACTAAGATAATAGGAATAATTTTAAAATGTGTAATATTACAACCCAATTTAAAAATGAGAAATCAAAATACTTCAAAAGTGGAATAAAGACACTCCTCCGAGGAAGTTAGTCATGAAATGTAACAAATATTCTTACCTTTCTGCGTACATATTAAAAAAAAAAAATCTCCTTTCTCTCAGTAAGTCTCAGTAAGAGTCCAAAAAAGACTAAATTCAGAAACTGCAAATTCCATTGAAGAACAGTGAATGGCAATAGATCTGAGACACTACCACACCACTTTTAAGCTGTAAGATCCAACAGTACTCTGCAGGGGAAAAAAAATCAATTTGTCATGCTGTGAGATAAAATGTGCTTTTTCTTGCCTTTTGAGTGAAGCAGACAATCAAAGACTGCATTAATCTGAACTACAGTCTGGTGAGCACTTCAAGATACTAAAAATACGGACAGCCAAAACTGAAAAAAGCCCTTGTAGATTATTAAACTTAGAGGGTTTTTTTCCTTCAGAATTTCCATTTCTATTGTCTAAAAGCAACAAACAGAAGACATTGGTTGCAGTAGTTAAGACATTCAGCTCCAACAGAGCTTATAAAACATATAAACACAGTAGAATGGCTTGGGTTGGAAAGGGCTTTAAAGATCATCTAGTTACAAACCCCCCCGCCATGGGCTAGGACACCTTCCATTAACCCAGGTTGCTTCATCTAGCCTGGCCTTCCAGGTATGGTGCTCATACAACTTATCTGACCAACCTGTTTCAGCATCTCATTGCTCACAGGGTAAATAATTATTTTCCAATATCTGATTTAAATTACCATCTTTCAGTTTAAAATCATTACCCCTTGTCCTATCACTACACTGCCTGATAAAGGGGTCCCCCCCACATCAATCCTGTAAGCCTCCTTTAAGGCCTCCCACCATAAGGTTTCCTTGGAGCTTACTCTTTTCCATGCTGAACAATGCCAAATGTCTCAGTCTGTCTTCACAGAAGAGATGCTTCAGCCCGCTGATCATATTTGTGGCCCTCCTCTGAGTTTAGCTTCAGTAGGTCCATGTCATTCTTACATTGCAGGCCCCAGAACTGGAAGCAGTAACCCAAACAAAGTCTCACGAGAGCAGAGTAGTGAGGCAGAATCAACTCCCTTGACCTGCTGACCATGCATCTTTTGACCCAGTCAAGGATGGCTTTCTGGGCTGCAAGCATATATTGCCAGCTCACATTGAGCTTCTCAACCAGTACCTCCTTTGTCCTTCTCTCAGGGTTGCTCTCAATCCATTCTAAGCTCAGCACGTATTTGTGCTTGGCAGTGCCTCAACCACACCCCACAAACAGAACCTTGTACTTGCCCTTACTGATCTTCATAAGATGTACACAGACCCACTTCTCAAGCTTGTACAGCTCCCTCTGATGACATCCCTTCCCTATAGCATGTTGATCACACCATGCAGCTTGGTGATGTGGGCACACTTGCTGAAGGTGAACTCAATCCCACCATTCATGTCACCATTAAAGATGTTAAATAGTCTTGATAATTATCCCTAATAAAAGCCACTTGTCATTCATTGGTCTCCACTTGGATATTGAACCATTGACTACAACTTTGAGTATAACCATCCAACCAATTCCTAATAAACTTGGTGGTCCATCCATCAAATCCATGTCTCTCCAATTTAGAGATGAGGAAGTTGTGAAGGATAGTGTCAAATTCTTTGAGCACAAGACAAAGTAGACGATACCAGTTGCTCTCCGCTTATCAAGCAACCTTTTCACAAAAGGCCACCAAATTTCTCAGGCACAATTTGCCCTTAGTGAAGACATGTTGGCTTTCACCAGTCATCTCTCTTCTGGATGCGTTAGTAGAGCTTCCAGGAGGATCTGCTCCATGATCTTTCCAGGAACAGAAGTGAGACTGATGGCCCTGTACTTCCCCAGCAATTCCTTTTCTCCCTTTTTTAAAAAAGGGGGTTATGTTTCCCCTTTTCCCATCAGTGGGAACTTCACCAGACTGCCACAGCTTCTCAAATGATGAATACTGACTCTGTAACTTCCTCTGCCTATTCCTTCAGGACTCACAGATGCATCTCCTTGGGTCCCATGAGTCACTGAGCCTTCAGGTTCCTTAGATGATCTTGAACATGATCTCCTACAGTAGACAGTTCTTCATTTCTAAGCCCTGCCTTTTCCTTCTTCGACTTTGGCAGCAGGGGTAGAGCTCTTACTGGTGAAGTTGAGTACCTCAGTCTTTTCCATATCCTGGATAATCAACTCTCCTGTTTGCTTCCAAAGAGAGTGCATGCTTTCCCTAGTCTTCCTTTTATCACCAATGTACCTCTAGAAGCTTTTCTTGAGGCCCTTGGACATCTTTAGCCAAATTTAATTCCATTGGGACTTCAGCTTTCCTAACCTGACCCCTGGCTGCTCAGACAATTTCTCTGTACTTCTCCCAGGCTACCTGTCCTTGCTTCCACCTTCTGCAAGCTTCTTTTCTGCATTTCAGTTTATCCGAGAGCTCCCTTTTCATCCATGCAGGCCTTCTGGCATTTTTGAGCGAAAGGGAAGCTTAGACAGTGATCCTTGAATATTAAGCCATTTTCTTGGGACCCTCTTCCCCTTAGGGCTTTATCCTATGATATTTTAACAAGCAGATCCTTGAAGAAGCCAAAACCAGTTACCCTAAAATCACAGTATATCAGGGATTGAAAGGGACCTCAAAAGATCATCTAATCCAATCCCCTTGCCAGAGAAGAAAGACCTAGATCAGGTCATAGAGGAATATGTCCAGGCAGGCTGTGAATGTCTCCAGAGAAGGAGCAAGCTTGCTGTGCATCCTCCTTACTGCCCTAAAGATCTCTGATGGTCAATGTAGCCAAAGCTGCCCTCGATTTTCACTTTATCCAACAGCTCCTCCTTGTTGCTGAGAAGACAGTCCAGCATGACACCTCTATGCAAGCATTAGCCAGTTTCCTGAGATGTAGCTTTCACAGCAATATTGCTTGCTTAATGCAGGGGTTTTTGGTTTTGTTTTGCATTTTTATTTTGCATTATCACAAAGGAATTTTAATTCTTTGCCTTCTTTAAAAATGGTCACTAATGACAAACTGCACTTGAAACACAGAAGGAGTTACATGCAAGTAAACTACCTTTCATGTGTATCAATTCAAGAGCATCAAGACTATAAGCTGAGATGCTTCAATTACTCTCAACTTCAACAGCTGTCTTTCACAGGGTCTTCAACTGATATTGTAAATGTCATTAATCCCACGGAATGTTCAAATTATGTCCAAAATCATTATGCTTCTGCTTTTTATTTTATCTTTTGCCTGCCCTCATTTAAGATGATTGCAAAGTTCAAACCGCTGCAAAGTCAGGCATTAAGTCTAAGATTTGAGTGGAAGACAGGGGCAATAATCATGTTTGCTAAATGTTTTTAATGGGGCCTCTTAAATTACACTCACCACAAATGTCAGTCCATACAAGTGACTAACTTTGGGTCATAGTCATGGACACAATTCTGTCTTCAGTAGATTTGAACCCTTGTATTTACCTCTGTTTTACAGGTTCATTGTGGTCTACAGATTGTGGACTACATAAGATTTATACAATGAATCTTGTCTCTCTCTTGTTACACAAAAAAAAAAAAAGAAACAGAAGATTTAAATTAAAATCTTCATCTACAACCAGACTAATTTGTCTTTTGATGTGAAAATAGTTAACGTTATTTTGGTGGTGCATCAACAAAATTAATAGGAAGTAATTATCAAGGTGATATCTATTTGTATCTGCATATAAACAGATTTTTTAGAGAACATTTTTTTTTGTACTGTGAACAATTAAATTATTTAATAGAGGGGATGATAAGGATGTGCTGATGTATATGTTAAAGAACTTTGAAGACTGCTGAAGAAAGACAGTGGCCCAAAAAAAATTCAAGTAGAGACTTTTGACAGTATTAGCACAGGATGATACCTGTGATTCAGGGTTGAAAATTCAAAACATCAGATTCCCAGCAATGTAATTCAGCCTTGGAAGCTGGGTAAAACATACCAATTAAACTTGAGGAGCAATGAAGAAAGACCAAGATGACTCTGTTAGCAAACACACAAAAATAAATACAATCACGCTCAAGAGAAATTATGAAGAAACATCCGATATCAATGCCACACTTTTTCCATAAGGATGCAGATGTAATCCTTCACTATCCTTCTGGAAGATAACTTATCACTACTGACCTTAGGATACAAAGGAGCCTAGATAAGTTGAACTTAACATCAAAGAATTAAATAGTCCCCCCCCAAAAAAAAAAAATCATACAGGTCAGTTTCAACTATATTAATATTTGGAATTAGCAACAGATTAATAACTGGGGCTATACATGTGAGTGCCCATGTGGAGAAATTTATTTGGATTAACAGATTGCTTGTACTCAAACTATAAGAGCTCTTGGGTTTGATATAAGGCATTTCTTTAGCCCACAAAATTCTAAAGGATGTTTAAAAATGTTTAATTTATGCTAATAAAAGGTTCTTATTAAACCTCCATATAAGTTAACATTGAATTGAAGACATAAAAACAGGTGTATGATGGCTCATTAAATTTTTTTGTGATTCCAGCAGGAAAATCTTGGTAATGCCTCATATGTCTGTCTTGGAGATGGACAGAAATGCCACAAAACTGAACATGGCATCAGATTTGAAATCATGCACTGTCTAGGACCTCATTATCAAAGAGACACATTCTAATAAAACACTTCAAAGTGATACTGATTTTATTGCTATAAATGGAAATTCAGGCAAAATAATCTTAAAAAAAAAATCAGAACAAAACCACAAACTCACAGCTGCTGAGAGGTAAAGATGCTTTTGACATTGGATTTAAGAAGTGACATACTATGGTTCTTCCAATATTCTTCGTGAAGAGTTCAAGAAAATGGAAAAGAAACTAGATTACTAATTCAGAGTAAGGAAGATTTGCTAATGACATTAAAAAAAAAAAAAGAAATTAAGCAAACACAATTTCAGAGCATGCATCCTGAAAGAACAAGGAATTATTTAAGCTGGTTGGATAAAGTTAGTCGTAACGAGAATACCAGTTGCAATCATGAGCACCCATTTACACACTGTTCAGGGAATTACATCCTGCTACTGATAGCACAGATGCCAATAACATCAGCTTTAGTGGAATAAGAGTCCCGCACAACCATCAAACAAAATAAGCCAGTTCTTCCACAAGTCTCGTGTTTCATGGGAATACTGTGTACAAAGGCTGCAGACATTCATTAGCATCACCAATATTCGTAGCAAACACATACTATTCACATGAATATATATTGAAAGCCTGGACTTTCTGCTCCAGCATAGTCAATGTTTGGATATATTGCTTAGAGGTACAATTACAGTATTTGTTACAAAAAAATAAAGTTTCAGGAAAATACAGAGTGGATTAATTTCCTTTAGTTATACTTGCTACGATAATTATTCAGAGTTCTGATTTGTCTTATATTGCTGGAAAGCCAAATCTCTTAAACATGGCTCCCACACAGAGCTTTAGTTACAGATATCCTCTGGTCTTAGTGGCACAAAGAAAACCTCTGTGTCTGGATGCCATAGAATTATGTATGATTTCAAACACAGCATTTACAGGCATTACAGAAGAGAGATAAGGCAGTAGTGCTTAGAAAGCACAAAATGGCATTCTGTCAAAGGTCAGCACTTGCATTATTCTTGCTTGTTTCAGCACATGAGTTTCCCCTAGACAATTCATAGGAAATGGAAGGGAAAATAACCAAATCATTGGAAAAAATTGTTACAGATGCCATCTGGTCTTCACAGATGGGCCTGTACTGTAGGTCATGTGCATCTCCTTTCCCTCTGTCATCACTCACTGAAGAATTCAAAACAGGTAAAGAAACAGAAGCAATGACACTAGAAAGTATACTATCAGAGTACCATGTGGAGATTTAGCCTCACTGGGAATCACATAAAAGTTCTCCAGCCTGATGAAACTTCACTCAAAAGAGATATAAAATCTGTTAGAAAGTAAAAGGTTAGATCTGTAATGAATCACAGTGGAATTGTGTTGAATAGCTCAAAAAAGAGGTGTATCAGAAAAATGTTGTTTATTCCAGTACTGCCATCACTATACTATACAATGCCTAAAATATAATTATTCTTACTTTCAATGTCTATTCATAATCTACCTGGGTGATATCCAAAGTACAAAAGGGAAACAGAGGAACAAAATTACTGTCATTTGGTCAGATAGGAGACAACAGGACTGCGATTCATATCTATGCTCCTATTGTCCAATTTTTTAATTGCAATACTTGATTTTACACATTCACCTCACTTTCAAAGTAAACTGCATTCTGGTAATATTACTAAAATTCTCCAGCCATGAGGGATTTACAGTTCTTACAGTAGTGCACAAATGAAGATTTGCTTCAGCTCCAGTGTGAAGAGACTGTTTACTTTTAAGATAAATACCTACTAATAATACTTGTCTGTATTCTAAGAAGCCAAGCACAAAGTGTCTGTATGCCCTTCTGCTTGCTTGATATGATGTGTTGAAAAAAAATAAAAATCATTCAGCATCACAAACCAGACTTAACCTTCCTTCTCCTACACTCATCGTCTCCCTCTGCATGATCACATCCACTCTGAAAGGGAGACAATCTGCCTAGAGATGAGTGATGAAACAGATCACTCATCACAAATCATCCTAGCGTTAGCTAAAAGTATGGCTAAGATTGCATTTGAATATAACATTCAATCTGCCTCTGCTTTTCCACTATGCTCACGTGCGGATTATATTCTCAAGACATCCATCCTTTACTTCAGGGAAAAGGTGTTACATTGGCTAATGATTGTTTCATTTATTCTCACTTGCCATAAATCATTCACTGCATTAACAGTTAATGTTGCAATGAAATGTGAATTATGAAAACTTCTTCAGCTTGTCAAAGAGCAATTCATTCAAAAGCCATCATGGCATTTGCTTACTTTGAAGGGAAAATAAAGAATATAAACAAACCTTAAGGTTCATCTAATTCATTCTATAATACAGCCTACGCAGAATCATAAAATTATTTTGGTTGGAAAATTTATTTAGTATCATTGAGTCCAAACATATACATAACACTGCCAAGTTCACCACTTCAATGTACAAAAGCTAGAATTCACACCTCTAGCACACTACCATGAGGACACCACATAAGAACTTCATATGATACTGTTTTTCAAAGAATTAACCTTAATAATGTTAATTATTAACTTGGTACTCAGAGCCACATAAGGAAAATTACACCTCTAAATCTGCAAAGTAAACTGAAAATAAAATAAAATATCTTAATATTAAACAAAAGGGGGGGAGGAAGGAGGCATTTGCCCCCCAGCTGCACCTACCACATGGTTCAAGTATTCAAGAAGCTACCTGTCACAAGGAGCAGCTCACAATACAACAGCCCAGCTCACTGACTCCAAGAACACCTTGATGCCTAACAGGCTAATGCATAAGCATTAAAGCAGTCCATCTTCTAAGCACCATTCAAGATGGCTTGCAGAAATAATAGGACTAACATATTTAGCTGTAACCAATGCTATGGCTAAAACTGAAATTAATGCTAATACATTCAATGGCAACTGTGGGCTACTCTGCTAAAATCCATTTATATTGTCTGTAATGTTTGTATGAAAAGGTCAAAAAGGTAGAATAAAAGAGGAAAGTGGGAACATACAGAAACACATCTCCTCTTGCTAAGAACACTTACATTTGGATCAAATCTTATGAACAATGGTGAATTTCTAGCTAGCTTCACTTCTGTTTTGGAATTGAAGATACTTTCTAATATTTTTTCTGAAGGCAATGCAGAGACCACTCCATCCATTGTGGGGGGAATAACAAACTGCTTAGTTGCAGCCTCCTCTTCTTTCTAGTTTCCCTAAATCATTTTCCCACTTAACTTATACTTAGATTTAAAAACCTATGCATAGAAATAATCTTTTCATTTTGCAAACAGAACACCAAGTCCAGCAGCCTCCTATGATTAACACTAATGCAATAGAACAGCAATGTCCACACTAGCTGATAAACACAGGACAGTAGAGGCTTCCCACTCAGCAAACCACAGAACAAGCATCCATGAATTGAAGCCACCATCAAATGACTTGAACAACAGCTTCCAGGAAGGACATCAACATCCAGCTTGAAAGACTCTGTTGGAAACAGATCAGCATTCATTCTTTCAAGAGCATGACCCTCAGCACCTCTGTGGGATGTTTGTTCATTACCCAGGGGATATAGCACCACCTAGTGAAACTCTCGCACCATTTCCACAAGCACCTGCACAATCCTGGTGGTCTCGATCAGCCCTGCTGACGTTGCCATACTCACGGAACAGAGACTGTGGTACGATCACATGAAAACAAACATGCTGCAGATGACGGAATGATGTGATGCTAAACATTTTTCCTTCAGTACTTCACCTACAGTGTCTTCTCCTTGAATGCACTCCTTGGCCTTTAGTACTGCCAAGGGTGACTGAGAACAAGCCAAATAAAATTATCTACTTAAACTATTTCCCTGGATACTAAAGTAGAAATTCTTTTGGAAGGGCAAGCAAGAAAGGTCTAGTTTAAAAAATTCTTTTAAAATGCATTGAAAAAAGGATGGCAAGTCTAAGTCCTGTGCTAACACACTTCCAGAAAACAAACTGACATTTCAGCATCCATGTCTGTTTTAATTTAACAGACATCAGAAACTGGAATAAAAGGGAGAACCCTCAGAAGCAATCCACAGTTGCATGACCATGCCTGTACAACACATGTTGTTGTAGAGTGAGAGCTCACAAACAATGGAATACAGAATTAAAAAGGATTAACAAGTTCAGTGCCCTGGAATCAAAGTTTGCCCTCAATTTCTCAACAGGAAAAAAAAACCCACAAACCCACCAAACTAACCAAAACAAAACAAACAAACAAACAAAAAAGCAACCCAAAAAGTTTCCAAGAGATAACAGCATTGACTACAGTCTGGCTAACCAAAGTTTCTGTTAAAAGGTTAATGGCATGACCGCTACAGATGCATCAACCTAATAAAAGATACTTAGATTTACAGAATCTTCTTCTTAACGTATCTCAAAATTATACAAATACAAGACCAGGAGATTGCATTCAGCAAACAGCTCAACACAAATTTCAACATCCAAAAGAGGAATCAGTGGTAAAGAGAAAGCAAGATCAGGTATATTTTTTTCCATTATAAATGAATCTGAGACTTTGAGTCACAGCTGTCTGTAAAACAGAAAAGTTGCTTAAACTATGAAAAGATTTTCCTATTGCAGAGTTACTATTCTCATATATTTTTAAGAAATGAGCACAGATAAAGCACTATTTCATTTACCCATGTTTCAAACAAACTAAAGGTTACTCCTCTCCTCTTTTGGAAATCAAACCACATTGGACATTAGTATGCTAAATTTTACTGAGGTAGTGTGATGACTCCACAGAATAACAGACATGATAAATGAGAAGGTTCAAAAAAACTTCTAGTGACTTGAATGAGATTTGTGGTTGCTTAGTAACTCTTAAAAAAAGTTGAGACATTTGAAAACTAACAATACTGTGAGGAGATGGGTAGAACTCCTGTTTTTTTATAATATTCTAGTTGTTTAAAACTGCATTCTTATATGGCCACAGTACTTCACCATCTAAGGCAGTACTTTGACAAATTTAAGGTACTCTGTACAAAGTAAGTTCATTTTCCCAGAATTTCACTAAGCTTCCTTATAAATCAGAACATCTATTTTACAGATTCCATGACGAAAATAACTATTCAAGCCATATAGAAATCATTTAATAATGCTGTTATACAGGGCTATTCTTAAACTAAATTTTTTATTTGCTGTTAAGAAGCAATCCTGTTTTACAATTTGATCTTATTCTTCAGATCACACTTGTATCTACCAACATTAGGGATTCTGAGGCAAAGCCAGGAGATGGCCTATATTTTCTCCTCCCTACATAAGTCAAAAGTATACAATATAAAGTTAATTCTTATTGCAAAATACCTCCCTCAAGTTTGTGCAACTTTAAGCATTTAATAAGCTTTACCATTCTTTTTTTGTTATTATGTATGAATGCGATTGTCTGGCTCCTGCTGATATCAAGAGATGCATGAATGTATATGAATCTATATGAAACTGCATGAATCTAGCTCATAGGAGATTCATAGTTTACAGTTCAGAGAAGTGGAGTTGTTATGAAGCACTAACATGTCTTCATTTAAAAGGCAAATCAGTAAAAAGTAAGTATAAAATAGATCAGAAAAACTGTGGTTTTCCAACAGAATTTAAAGCTCATTAAATAAAAGCTATTTGAAATAATTCAATTCATTTTTACAATTCATTTTGTCTTATATACAAGAGATATAGTCAAAACCTGTTCTGTATTTAAATGCTCTCTATTACAAGCTTACTGTTAATTTCTAGTTACTCGTAATAAATTATGAACCAATAATCAGGTTACAATAACAGTGGGACTAGCTTCCATAATATTCCTTCCAAAATGCATCAGGATGCATGTCATTTCCTTTTCTTACTGTGAACTGTTATTTAATTAACGAAGAAGGGTGCAAAAGGGTAACAGTCACAAAAGCAACATGACAGTAAGATGCTTGGCTCCATGGTATCTATTATGAAAGCAGATCTACACCATTGCCACCACTTGTCCCATGGCAGGAGGATTCTGTACTGCTGAGAGGATATCTATAACTGCTAATCTGTTTAAATAAATTACAGAAATGCTACTGTAAGTGCATAGGCATGTACATACATCCATATTATACAACCATCTACATCAGCAACAGTAACCTTAACAAACGGAAAAAATGCCTTTTCTGTTCTAGAGAACAACTTTCTTTCAGATAAATATTCCTTGTATATCCAAGTCACATTGTGAAGAGATCCTCAGAGCTTGTCATCTCTTCCTCTGTGACACAATCTTTCCTCTCTAGAATTCCACACTATGATAGTTAAACCAAATTCAGCACAGGCCAAAGGAAGAGGAAAGAAAATAGCAGAAGTTATGCAGAAAGAGTTAATACAGCTTCAAAATTCCCATTTTATCCAGTTTTCTACTGCCAGAATGGCAGTAGAATAACGATTTCACTGTGATGGCTAAATTTCTATCAGGATAGTCCTTGTGATCCATTTGATTCTTGCTTAAGGTTTTTGAGAATTAAACCAGCATAATTAAACCACCTGACCAGGAAGCAAAAGTGGATGAAGCCCTCTATCAACAGGTCAGAAAAGCTTCATGCTCACAATCCATGGTCCTCATGGGTGACTTCAACTATCCTGACATCTGTTGGAGGGAAAACACGGCAAGGCACCAGCAGTCAAGAAGGTTCCTGGAATGTGTTGATTACAACTTCCTCTTTCAAATGGTACAGGAACCCACAAGAAGAGGAGCCATGCTGGACCTTGTTCTCACCAATGACGAGGTCCTAGTGAGTGACATAGAGCTCAAGGGCAGCCTTGGATGCAGCAACCACGAAATGGTGGAGTTCATTATCCACAGAGCATCCGAGAAGGAGCACAGCAAGCTCACTACTCTGGACTTCAAGAGGGCAGACTTT
>VZTY01000135.1:12312-25346 GCA_013400935.1 Turnix velox
CCCCTTCAAAAGCCTTGTCTCTCCCCCCCCAAAAAAGCTTTATCCTCCCAAAAGCCTTGTGTCCTGTCCCTATTTCCCCCCACAACCCCCAAAAGCTCTGTCCCTTCCCCCTAAAAGTCTTGTCCCAACCCGTGCCCCAGCAGCTTGGGAATAAAGTCTTTGCTGCTGCCGTGGCCTCATGCTCTGAAGTTTTGTTGGATTTGGTTTTGAATTTTGGTGGGTGTTGGTTTTGAGTTTTGGTGTGGGTTGGTTTTGAATTTTGGTGGGTTTTCAGTTTTGGTGGGTTTTGGGTTTGGATTTTGATGGGTTTAGTTTTGAATTTTGTTGGGTTTTGGTTTTAAATTTTGTTGGGTTTTGGTTTTGAGTTTTGTTGGGTTTTGGTTTTGAGTTTTGGTGGGTTTTCATTCTTATTATTCTTACTATTTTTATTTAATTTTCCAGGGTAAAAATAGCTCAAGATGTGGGCACGGGAGGGCTGTTTCGATATGAATGTGGGGTGAAACCCAAGTGTGGTGGCTCTGTGGGGACGTGGATGTGCCCTGCTTTGTTTTAAGTGTGAGAGAGAATAGTGGCTGGAGCTAAAAGGGTTTGTCCTCTCCCACCAAAAACATGTGATGTGGAGCCTTAGGTGTGTTGATTCAGTGCTTTGGCCTTGCATTGGGGGGGCTTTGCTTTCTTCTTTAGAAGCCTCAAACCCCACAGCCTCTATAGGGTGACAGCTCTGCCTTAAAATTCCAGCCTCAAACCCCACAGCCTCTATAGGGTGACAGCTGTGACTTAAAATTCAAGCCTCAGCAAGAATCGTACATCTTCTTGCGATTTAGTGGTGCAAGAGGGAGATTTGGTAGGATAAGTGACACCTGTATATTTTATTTTATTTTTTTTTAAGTGCATTTGCAAGGTTTTCTAATACAACCACATGTGACACCTGCACTGTACTGAGTGTGGGCAAAAGCTGAGATAGAGCCAAACTCAACTTTTAAAATTTTTTTTCAGTACAAGTTGGAATCTGGCAACTCTACAAAACTCAGCCCATCTCTAAAAAAATTCTGCAGGGCTTCTTGGTGTGTAAACTCAACTGGGGAGTTAGTCCTTGGGAGGTGGGTGTAATCAGCTAATCAATCTCAGTGTGATGAGAGTGATGTGAAAATCAGGAGGTCAGGTAAAGGATGGTGATTTACATAAAATTAAAGAAAAAAAAATCAGTATGTGCTGTGGTTTGTTGGCAAGTCTTGCTTTTTATATATATAAGTATATATATGTGTGTTAGAGGTGTCACTCTTAAGCTTTTTGTGGCTTAGAGGTGTCACTCTTAAGCTTTTTGTGGCTAAAAATCCCCTTTGGGCTCCCTAGAAACTCGAAATCAACTTTTCATTTCTGCTGCTCTGAACGTTGGAAGGGACAGGAAGATTATACAGTTCCTGGAGCTGGGCTGGAAAACTAAAAAGCTAAAGTACATGCTTCTTTGGCTCAAACCATTTAATCAAAGGGGAGGTAAAGTGTGGAGCACTTACTGTATGGCAGCTCACGTGACCAGCTGGAGCTATATTTGGATGCTGGAGGTTTAAGGAATCTCTTTTTTTTTTTTTTTGCTAACCATTTTTGGCCAATTGCCTGCTGCTTTATGTTGTGCAGTGTGATGTTCAGCTCTAAAAGTCTTGGTGTCTGCAAACTGTTTAATCAGTGCAGTTGGAGGGGAAACACCTTGGTGCTGTCAGGTCTGAAGTCCCACTCTTATTTAATTTAGGGGTGGTTCCTGCCTAGCAGGATGTGTAGTGCAAATTGCTGGTTCCATTTTTTGTACTAAATAGCCTTTTTTTTTCTATTTGAGGGGCAGTAGGTCTTATAAAGGCCTCTTAGACGCTCAGATTTGGTGGTTAAAACTCCCTATAGATGCTTTACAGCTCTGCAAACCCACAAACTGGAGCGTGTGCTTGCTCTTTCAAGGTAAGTGGAACATGTTTGGGATCTTGGCTTGAGTTCAGTGTAATTTCAGCCTGGAGTGAAGGTTCCAGATCCTGAAGTCTAGTGCACTGGACTAGATGTGATGGCAGATAGCAAAACTGTGTCCAGCTGTAGCAGGAATGAAGAGTTCATCTGCTTTCTCTCAATGTCTTTCAGCTGGAACCAATTTTCTCCCCACTTTAGCTCCCTGGTGGTCAAGCTGACCAGCTGTAAAGGCAAGGTGAGTAATGCTTGGCCTCCTGATGTCTCTCCCTTGTCCTTGCTCCACATCTGCAGCATGTTATGTATCTCCTGTCCTAGAAGTGATACTTGCATGGTGATCTTTTGGTGACTCTTCTGCTTTGACACAGGAAATCATGTGGCCCTCAGGTGGGACCAGAAAACTGCTCAATGCTTTCGATTTTGTGCTTTACTCTTTTTTGCTGAAATGTGTGTGATGTGATGGTCCCCTGGCATTTGAGCTTTCTCACTTTCTTGCAGCTTAAGACACTTAAAAGCAAGCTTGAGGCATGCAGTGGTGCTTGGGGAGCCTTGAGTGGGAGAAGAGTTTTTGACTAACCTTTTAAGAGTCATATTTGATTAAGATGGTGCAGGAATGGAAAGCAAAAAGTCCTGGTGATGCTGTTTAAAATAAAGTCTGAATGACAAATTACAGCTATGTTGATACAATCTATTTTCCAGTGACCTCTTGGTGTCTGCTACTTCTCCCTTAGGCAACACATCACTAGAATCATATTTTAAACTGCTGCTTTAATTCATTTTTTGGTACTTTTTTGACACTTCAGAGTGCCTGTGCCAATTATGGTCCCTTCCTCCTTGTGAGAGTGGCAAATGAGCATGCTGAGTAAATTACTTGAATTTCCAAAATAGTACATGTCTGTTATTTGAAGGGGCAGAGGGAAAGGAAATGCTGCCAACCTATTTATTGTGCTGTGAGCTGGAGAGCAGGAAAGCAGTTTGCTGTCAAGTGCTCTGAAGGTTGAGGCTGAGCAAGTGTGAGCACGTCCCAGGCTCCCTGTGTGTGTTGATCCAAATGTTTGTGCCTGAACCCACTGCATAGATGCTAAATTTTTTAGTTTGGAATTTTAAATGGCATTGTATAAATATGAAATCTGTTATCTTGGGATGTTTTGTCTTTTCCAGGTCAGAATCATCCTTAGAATCCAAAATATAGTTATGTCTTGCATGCTGCTTCATTGTCACTCCAGCAGTGCAGGTTAAATAGCAGCCACTTTAGTTTGCTTGGTGATGGGAGAATAATAAGGAGCAGAGGAGAACACAGAGTAAAGACAAGCTGCACAGCCTGTAGCTGGTTAGTCTCAGGGTGACACTGGACCTGATGGACTTGAGGAATGTGCTTACTTTAGCTTTCACAGGTCTGATTTTAAGCTGGTGAGGTTTTAAGAAAAAAAAAAACCCCAAACAAATAAGACTTTTGTATCTGTCATCCAAAAAAATCAAAAGATAAAAAAAGACAAGTTGTTGGTGTGTTTTCATGGAACTAACTTGTGAAGTTTTACTAGAAACAGAGGTAGACTTGCTGACTTCTAACAAGCCTATGATAAACAATTTATAAATAGACCACAGAGCCCAATGTAATGCAAATAAAGTATTGGAAGTCATGAGCCAGCTCCAAAAAAACACTGGGATATTTATGTTTATCTGCTGCTGGGCAGCTACGGTCAAGAAGCTTCTGTGGAGCGCCCTGAAAACCCACTTGGCTTGTTTGTTGGGCTTTTGATGGTAGGGTTGGTTTCTGCTCAAAGTCTTCTGACAGCAGGGTAGAAGTATTTTGCCTTTAGCCAAAGTTACCAGCACAAGGCTGTGGAGAATGGGAGAGTTGCAGCTCTTGAGATAGGTCAGTGGCACAGTGCAGTGAGGGATTTGGAGCTGGAAGAGGCAAGAAATAAGGCTTTGAGCTAAAAGTGAGCATTGACTGTAAGTGCCAAGCAATCCCTAGTTTAATTTCTCTTTGATTTTTATTTTGGGAGGAGAGTAGAAGTTATGAAAACTTGGCAAATAAGGCTGCTTTCTTCCTTTCAGTTACAGGCAGGCTAGGAACTCAACCAGGTGCCAGTTGTGCTTACTGTACTATAGAAATAATCTCTGCTGTGACCTTGGTTTATATTTTGGAATACTAGGCTTATGCTATTGAAAAATAGCTCAGTGCAGTTGAACCTATTGCTTAAAGTATTAGGAATGTTGTGCTGAAGCTCCTGCTCATTAACTGCACAAGCAGGGAGCTGAGATTTTGCTGCACATTGCCAATACAAAGTTAATTATTTTTATATATACATGTGTACACACACACATCCCTTTTGAAATGAGGGTATGATCTGAAAAAAAAAAAAAAACAACACCCCAGCCTTTGACTACTAATGAATGATTGCTGCTTTGAGTTCAGTTGGGCTGTGAGGTGATACTGCCTGGCAGTTTCTGCCCTTTTAGATGTTCAGTTTGGGGAAACTACATCCCTGCACCAGTGCTTGATCCCTTGCAGAACTCCTGGGGATGTTTTTCAGCTATAGCAAGATGATGCTTTTCATAAAAGTAATTTCCAAGACTGAATGTTGATCTGCTTGTGCAGCAAAACCCTGCAAAACACTACGAGTGTTTTGTAGTGACTTGTAGGAGCAGTAGTTGTGGAAACATCATTAGAGCAGTTAAAGAGACTAAAAACTAATGAGTAACAGCATATCTAAGTTGCAGGAGGCAAGAATCTGGTTAATACTCTGCATCTTGGCAGCTGTCTTGCTTGGAAATGCCTGGATTCATATGTAGGCAGTAAGCTCAGTCAAAAAGAGAGTGCTGTTCCTTTTGCTGTACTAATTCTCAGCTGCCATCAGCCCATCCCCAAAATTGTGGCTGACTGGCAGTTCTTTCACGCCCTGATTCTCTGGAAGAAGCAGGGAAAGGGTGGTCTTAGTTTGTGGGAATGGTTGTAGGTCCAGCTCTCATCCTTTAGCTTCTTCTTTCACAGTCTGAAATGCAGGAGGCTGTGTCTGAGCATCAGGAAGAGCTTTTTCACTCTGAGTGTGGCTAGACAAGGGCACAGGATGCCCAGAGAAGTTGCAGAAGCCATCTGGATTAGGGCCCAGGGCAACCTGCTGTAGGAAGCCCTTCTTCCATTGCTGCTTATTGTCATGTGAATAATCCTTTAGTTTTTAAATAGAGCAGAGGGAACAGAGGGCTGCAGAGGATCAATATTGATCTGAACAAATGTAATTTAAAGCACATAGTGTTAACCTTTGACTCCAGGGTGTTAATTTGTTTGATTTGAGGCTTAAGTCTAGAAAGCAAAAGTTGAATCCCTGTCAGAAGAGGTGCATTCTTGCTTTAATCTTTGTGTAAGTGTGGGATTAAATGTGTTTAATGGAGAGGAATTCTCACTTTTGCAGGGTGACCCTTAATCTCTCCTCAATGGTGGATTTGAACTTTCAGTCACTGCTGGGCCCAAGAGAGGCTTAGAAATTTCTTTTGCATAAGATTTTCTGAGTGCAGTGGTGTCAATGGGCTACCAGAAGTGTTCCGAGTGTGGTTGGAGTTCTCAGCAAAACCATGTTAGTGTTAGCCCTCTTCCCCCTTTACCAGGGGAAATAACACCAAGGAATGGTAAAATCACACTCCTCCATAGGAGGGAAGGATCTCCATGGGGCAGAAGCATTGCTAAGGTGAGGATTTGCTCCATTTCAAGGCTAAGAGGGGGTTTTTGTTGGTGTTTTCCCTTTGCCAAGTATTATCAGGTAGGCAAGAAGGGCTTCAAATAATGGCAGGAATATCTACTTGCCTTGTCAAGGTCGTTTGTGTTTAGTCTCTGAGGAGTTTCATTGCTGTGTCGCCCACATATAGCCACTAAGACAAGAAGTTAATGGTGTAGAGCAGGCCTTGGGAAGAAGGTGGATTTCATATTAGCAGCTAAATTCTTGTAGTCCTTGCCTTGAAGAGCAAATACAGTAGAGAACTGCATAACTTACTGCTCTCTCCTGCAGATAAGCCTTAGGGGGGACCAGGAGGAAGGAGGAGATGTGGATTCCACTGGGGAGAGGAGAACACAGGGGGCTGTGTGTGGAAGAAGCCTCACATGTTGCCAGAGCACTGAGATGTAGGTTCCTTTGTGAACTTTGATGTCCATGTGATAGTGATGTGGGGGAGCTCTTTCTGAGATGTTAAACTTAAAACACCAGACTGTACATTGACCAAACTAACTTGGAAGCTTTATGTACAATTGCACTGTGGGAAAGCAGCCTGTGCCTTCTGGGATACTTGAGTAACTACCTGAAGCATAATCTTAGAACCATAGAATAATTTGGGTTGGAAAGGACCTTAAAGATAATCTAGTTCCACCCCCATGCCATAGGCAGGGACACCTCCCACTACACCAGGTTGCTCAGTGCCTTGTCCAGCCTGGCCTTAAACACCTCTCGAGAGGGGGCATCCACAACCTCTCTGGGCAACCTGTTCCAGTGTTTCACCACCCTCACCATAAAGAACTTCCTGAATTTCCCCTCTTCCAACTCACATCCATTATTTCTACTCCTTCCATCACATATCCTATTCAAAAGTCCTACCCCAGCCTTTCTGTAGCCCCCTTCAGGTATTGACAAGTTACTATTAGGTCCACCATGAGCCTTCTCAAGGCTGAACAACCCCAAATCCTTCAGCCTGTCCTCATAAGGCAGTTGCTCCAGCCCTTTGATCATCTTCATGGCCCTCCTCTGGACCTGCTCCAAGAGCAAAGTGTCCTTGTGTTTTGGGATCCAGAACTGGACACAGTAACTCCAGCTAGGGCCTCATCAGAGCCCAGTAGAGGGGCAAAATCCCCTCTCTTGACACTTCTCTTGATGCAACCCAGGATTTGGTTGGCCTTCTGGGCTGCAGGCGCACACTGGCAGCTCATGTTGAGTTTTTCATCCACTGACACCCCCAAATCCTTCTCATAATCTTCATAAAATACTGTAGTTACAGAGCACAGACCTTTAATTTATGCTGCTCGTTCATTTGCAAAATAAAAGCAGACTTAAGCCTTAAGAAGCTAGATTTTTTCCTTGCTGTTGTACAAATACATTCTTTCAAATATGGTTAACTGAGCTAAACCAGTGAGGACCTGCAGTTCTCAACAGTTCTGGCAAACAAACTGTAATTAACTATCTTCTTTAGAGGGAGAGAGAGGCTCCACAGAGCACTGCCAAGAAAGCAGAGCTGTGCTTAACCCTTGCACTGTAAACAATTGATGCCAATAAAGCCCTGAGAAGGGAGGGAAGGCTGGCCAGTTCTTCAAGGTAAAAGTCTGAGACATCAGCATGGTGAGTGTTTGAGGTAATAAAGGGGTGATGACAGCTTTGATTTCTGGCTTGATGCACTTCTGGGCAGCCAAAGCTGGCACAGAGCTGTAGGGAATAGAGATTGGAGGCACACCTTGGTCATCAAGGAGCTCTCCTTGCTCTGGGTCACTTCTGAAAGCAAAGAGGAGAGAAAGCAGGCTCAAACCTGCAGGAGGTGCTTGCCTTAAAAGGCTTTTTCAAAACTGCTTTAAAACAAGCTGTTTAGCTTTGTGCTCAGTGTACAGGCTGCTCTATTGAAGTTTCATGAAGTCTAATGTTTTCCACGTGGATTTGATTAAGCAGCAAGAATTAAAAATACAATGAAAACTGAATCCCGTCTTTTAAAAGGTTTTTGTTATTCAAATTGTGTGTGCCTGGCTTAGAGTTAAGCATCCAGTGGTTCTCTTTGTTGGAACCTTACTGTTTGAATCTGAGTATCAAATCATTGAGATCAAGTGAATGAGGAGGCAGATGTAAAGGCAGACCCTAGTGGAGTAACTGAAGGAAGTGATGGAGCCAGGCTCTTCTCAGTGGCCTCCAAAGACAGGATCTGGGGCAAAAAGTGCAAGCTGGAACACAAGAAGTTCCACAGAAATATAAGAAAAAACTTTTTCATGGTGAGGGTGACAAAACAGTGGGCACAGACTGTCCAGAGAGGGTGTGGAGTCTCCTGTGGAGACATCCAAAAACCCATCTGGATGTGTTTCTGTGGTCTAGGAACCACCTGGTCTAGGTGTTCCTGCTGCAGCAGGGGGATTGGACTAGATGATCTCTTGAGGTTCCTTCCAATCCCTGATATTCTGTGGAAGGTTTGGAAATGCACCTTAGGGCAGAGATTTGCACCATTTATCACTGAGGGTGTTCTCTTCAGCAGTATGTGGATCACTTGCCATGTCTAGGTGGCAGCCTGTTAGTGAAAACACCAAAAGCTTGTGTTGCAGACCCTTATTGATCTCACTCGAAGTGCTCTGAAGCCTCTGTGTTTAAATCATGTTAAATCAGCAGCTTATTTTTAGGGTAATGTTAAAATGCTAAGCTTTATATAACCGCAGTAAGTTAATTCTTGATGTATGAGAGCATACCTGCTGGTGACAGTCTAGGATGGTGAGCAGTTAGAGGGATTGCTGGCTGAGTAAAGCTTTCAATAATATGTCACTTAGTCACATTTGAAGTTACTTAATGTCAGAAGAAACCAAATCAAATACTTTGGGTTACCAATGAGTTTTAACAATCTCCAGACTGAAATAATTTCCCTGCACAAAGAATAAAAAGCATTTGTGAGAAGAGTTGCTGCTGGATTGTGTTTTGGCAACTTGATGCTATGTATTCTACTTCAGAAACTAATTTTTTTGGGGTGGAAAAAAGGCTAGTGATATCTAAACATGCACAAGAAACACTTGATATGTATTTGAAAAGTATGGCTTTGGATTTGGGTGCTTATGAAGGTTTTTTTTCCAAGAGGATGGCATACAGAAAGGTGTTTTTTGAAAGTATATATATATTTTTTAATTGTTTAAAAGCAAATTGCTCCAGACACTAATACTTATCAAATCTTACTTTAAAAAGTGTTCCACCACTTGTGGTTGCATGCAAGGTAAGAGAGATACCTGTGTGTAACACTGAGCAGAGGATGGCAGTGCTGCCAGCTGGGGAATTCCTCCCAGACAATAATGGGCAGCAAAAGATCCATCTAGCCTAACCAGCATGTATTCCTTGGAGGAAAAGGGACAAAAACAACTGAGGAAGAATTAAGGAATGTTTTTGAAAGCATAAAGGGGACTTTCATGATTTGTGCTAGCTAGTGAAGCAGTTGAGAGTTACACTAATCATTATGAACCACTGCAGAAGTGAGGAAAGCCAGAAGAGCAAAATTGCCATCTCATCAGTGGAGTGATTTTGTAGTTTATGCAAATATTCTCATCAAAGAAAGAGGAAAATTTACATGTGTGAGAGCAAACTCCTAAAGGATGTGCTGTGGAGAAAGGCACAAGGCTAAACCTTTCCCAGGGCTTGGAGTATCAAAATTTGGGTGATGTGATGAGGTTGTGATGCATCATCTAACAGTTGTTTTTTGGAGAGAGTAGCTTTTCTCATGGTAAGGGCTATACCAGTGTTGAGTAAACATCCTAAATGGATGGGAGGGAAAACAGAGATTAGTAAAGGCTTCAAGGAGCTTTGTTGGTAACTGCTAGATGTAAAGGCTCTTTGGGTTTTGTTCAGCCAAAACAGGTGGGTGAGAAGCTGGGGTGGTGTATAGGGAGGGAGGAGGAGGTGAGATGGTTGATGCTTTAGCTCACTGGGAGGTGATGCAAAGCCTCTGAGAACAGAGGAGTGTATGAGGGAGTTTGTGTCTGACGTGGCTGTTTGAATCATCAGTTGCCAAGCAAGACTGTGAACGTGCTGGGGGATCCGGATCTTAATAAAGAGCTTGAGGAGCTGAAGGTGTTTTTATGGCGTGTGTTGGTGGAAAGCATGAAACACTTCCCAGCTGGAGATGCTGACCAGTTCTGTGGGGCAGAACTGCCAGAACTGGAGCCTGGTGGTTTAGGTGATGACAAGGAATGAAGAGCTGATACAGTCCTTCAGAAGAGCCAGCTTTGGCTTTAATCCACACAAGTTTCATGCCTGTTCATGAAGCAGCATTCTCTGAAACTCATTCTTTGGGCTCACCCAAGTGAACTGGAATATGCTACTTGTTACTATTGACAAATACAAGCTGTGTGGGTTAAACACTGAAATTCAGTGTTGAGAATTGAGAGCATTGAAGGTGAGTGCTATGAAGCAAAATCTGGACCTAAACTACACTCCAACCTGTCCTCTCTCTCTGGCAACAAAACCTACCTGTTATTTTGGACACAGTGTATGCAGTGAGCAGGGCTGTGTCTCTGGGGTCACCCTCTCTGGACAGCCTGTGCCACTGCTCTGTCACCCTCACTATGAAAAAGTTTTTTCTCATATTTCTGTGGAACCTGTGCTCCAGGTTGCACCCATTGCTTTGAGTTCTATCAATGAGAAGAGCCTGGCTCCATCCTCCTGACACTCACCCTGTACAAATTTATAGACATGAATGAGGTCACCCCTCAGTCTCCTCCCTCAGCCTTTCCTCGTAAAAGAGATGCATCAATCCCCTGATCATCTCCATGGCTCTGCACTGGACTCTCTCCAGCAGTTCTTTGTCCTTCTTCAACCCCACAACTGGGCACAAAATTCCAGATGTGGTCTCACCAGGGCAGAGCAGAGGGAGAGGAGAACCTCTCTCCACCTACTGACAACATTTCTTCTAACACACCTCAGGATGCAACTGGCCTTCTTGTCCACAAGGGCACACTGCTGGCTCGTGGTCATCCTGCTGCCCACCAGGACCCCCAGCCTGGTCCTTTTCCCTTACACTGCTCTCTATCAGCTCAGTCCCCAACTTCCACTGATAAACGGGGTTGTTTTTGTCCAGATGTGAGGCTCTACACTTGCCTTTATTTTGGAGTTGGTGGAAAAAAGCATCTTTGAGTGCCTTTGGGTTTGCTGGAGGAGCTTCTAAAGCAGTGATACGCATCTCATTGAGCATTGCAAGCAAAGAGGTGGCTTATTTCAAGTTAATTTTAATTTCGAGTTAAGTTTAATTTCAAGTTAAGCTTTATTTCAAGTTAAGTTTAATTTTATTTCGAGTTAAAAGTTTAATTTCGAGTTGTTTAGTTTCGAGTTGTTTAATTTCGAGTTGTTTAATTTCGAGTTAAGTTTTATTTCAAGTAAAGCTTTATTCCAAGCTAAGCTTTATTTCAAGTAAAGTTTTTTTGCTTTTCAACATTCATGTCTCTCAACAATGCAGTTTGAAACGTGACCCATTTTAATACAAACACCCCAGAAAAGGAAAACAAAAGCAGAGACTAGGGCAGACACCCCAAGGGTTAATGTGCCTGCTCGCTGGGGAAGAAAGGAATGGTAACAGGTAGCAGGCAAATGCAAAATGACGGGTTTTGGCCTGCAGGGGTTTGGCAGGGACACATTCAAAAGCCTGGTCAGAAAAGCTCCCTGCTAAATAGTTGCAGCAAGAAGACAATCCCAAGCATGGCTGCAGGCAAGATCTGCGCTGATAATCCTATCAATTTGTGGATGTCTATGTCATGCTGTCCCCAATGAATAAATCCCTGGATGTGCCAGAGATGTTTATCTCTGTGTGTTATGTCTCCTCATTTTCTTAACGTTGCTTCTCAGAATTACGTTATGGGGAGAATAAAAGCGAAATCCAGCTGCTCTTTTCACTTTGGCACCTTTCAGAGCAGAAGGGTGGGATGTCATTTGTCTTCTGAACGACGCTGAGATCTTGAAGTGGGTCCAGAGGAGGGACACAAATAGAATCCTAGAATAGTGTGGGTTGGAAGGGACCTTAAAGATCATCAAGTTCCAACCCCCCTGCCATGAGCAGGGAGACCTCCCACTAGATCAGGCTGCTCAGTGCCTTGTCTAAAGATGATGAGAGGATTGGAGCATCTCCCTTCTGAGGTCAGACTGATGGAGTTGGGGTTGTTCAGCCTGGAGAAGAGAAGGCTCAGGGAGGACCTCAGAGTAGCTTCTCAATACCTGAAGGGGGCTACAGAAAGCCAGGGGTAGGACTTCTTAATAGGGTCCAGGATGGCAGGACTAGGAGTAATGGATGCAAATTGGAAGAGGGGAGATTTAGGCTGGAGAGAAGAAAGTATTTCTTTCTGGTGAGGGTGGTGAGACAGTGGAAGAGGTTGCCCAGAGAGGTTGTGGATGCCCCCTTAATCCCTGGAGGTGTTTAAGGCCAGGCTGGATGAGGCACTGAGCAACCTGGTGTAGTGGGAGGTGTCCCTGCCTATGGCAAGGGGGTTGGAACTAGATGATCTTTAATGTCCCTTCCAACCCAAACCATTCTGTGATTCAGTTACTAGAAACTTATCCTACCTATGTTTACTTAATTCCTTATTCTTGAGTTTAAATCAGTGCAGCTCTTCCAAGAAGAGATTTATCAATAAGTTGCTTTGTAAAAGAGAAGACTCCATCTTGTCTATATCCTTCAAGGAGATACCAGGCTACAAATAGATTATAGATTTACTTAAGTCATTACAAACCACAGCCTCACAGAAGAGGAACAATAAGATCTCAGATTTCCTGTGTGGATTTGAACTGTGCAATAACAGGAGTTTCTTAATGGAGGGGTTGCACAGAAGGGAAAAAAACACCCAAAAAACGAAAAAACAAACAGAATAGATGAGATCACTTGAAAACAGAGTGATCAGTGAGAAAGGTTTTTGCTGACATGATGTATACTCATGTTCATAGTTACAGGGCTACTTGCCCTTTTAAAGTATTTAGTGTTTGCCTTCAAACCTAGCAATCTTTACTGGAGTTTCTGGGTTTAAAAATAAAACCTGAACTCCATCTTTCAGTTCTTTCATGGAAGACTTTGAAAGCTGCTAAACTAAAAGTGGGGGAAATCCTTTTCTGTTCTGAAAGAGGTGATTCTTCACCTTTAAATACAGAGCTGCTCAGCATTACTTATTTGTACTATGAGCATTATTCATCTGAGCTCATGCTCCAGAATATTTATAACTAGGAGCAAGGGAAGTGAAAGACGTTGGGTGTAGTGAAAGATTCCCTTCCTTGGAGCTGGGAGGAATGTAGGTGCTTCTGGTGGTAGGTGGAGGTTGTGCTGGGGATGCCATGGCAGCTTGAGGGGTGGTTTTGGGGGAGCTGTAAAGGCTGGTTGTGGAAAATCATAGAATAGTCTGG
>VZTY01000147.1:24973-41434 GCA_013400935.1 Turnix velox
CGCCACCCCCACCCAGGCTTTGTGTGGCTTAGCAGGGTGCTGCCTACACAAAAGCCCCTCGTCCCTGATGTCGATTCCATGCTGTGGTTGGGAAGAGTTTTCCCAGGAGGGTCTGTTGCCCACTGAAACAGCATAGAGAGCAGGGGGCTGCTGTGGTGGGTGACAGGAGGGAGAACCCCCCCCCATCCCCTAGATCACTAGGACCATTGCCCTCTGAAACTCTAGAGGGTACAGGGGGCTGCTGTGGTGGTGACAGGAGGGAGAAACACACCCTTCCCCCCCGATCACTAGAGCTTCACTGACAGCCCTAAGAGGGTTGGACAGGGGAAGAGTGCTGTCAGCTGTAGGATGTGGGGTTCCTCTCCGTCTTGTACTAGAGAAATCCAAGTGCCATAGGGCATCCTCTGCCTTTTGGGGAGCTTCTGGTGAGGGGCAGCGACCCTCAGAGCCAGGCAGTTGTGGGGTGCTTAGCTTTGGGGACCAAGGAGGGCTTCACACAAGAATGAGGCCACAACCTGGCATCCTTAGGTTATGTCACCAGTGGAGGAGGGGGGACTACCAGTGCAGAACCACCAACACCGTGCCCAGGATTGCAAGAGAAGCTCTAATGAGTTCTTTTTACCTATGGATATCAAATGGTGGATGGAAAAAAAAAGGGAGAGAAAAAACCCCATTGGGAAGTTCCCATAAGCAGTCCAAAGCCCTGACAACTGTGCCCATCCACTCACCGTCCCCGTCCATCCATCCCACTCTGTAACCAGGTTTTCCCCAGTGCTGCCAGTCCAAACAAGACCTTGTGGTGATGTTCAGGCTCTCTGAATCCCTCCCTCCCCCTCTCTGCTGTCTGAAAGCCTGGGGCTAATTTTTTTTCTTTTTCTTTTTTTTTTTTTTTCCTTTCCCTTGCCCTCAAGACTTTACGTTTTCCTGGCTCACGTACTAGTTTATGGCTGGGTCAAGGGGCAGGGGTTTGCCTGCTGGTTTTATAGGGTTCCTCCTGAGCCAGCTTCAAAAAGCTCCCAGTTCATAAATGAAAGGGGGGGGGAGGGTATTAACCACCTTCTTTTGATGGGGAGGGGTGCTCTTAGAAGTGAAATAGTTAATGTTTTGTGTGCTTTAAGAGTAGCATAGCTTGGAGTTTAATGTAATCAAAATGCTCTGCAACCATGCAAAAAAAAAGGTCACTAATTAAAAAAAACCACAAACCCACAGTTTAATCAGAAATCATGAAAACATAGAATGGTTTGGGTGGGAAGGGACCTTAAAGATCAACTTCCAACACCCCTTCCCTGGGCAGGGACACCTCCCACCAGACCAGGTTGCTCAATGCCTCATCCAGCCTGGAATGGCTTAAACACCTCCAGGGATTGAGGGGGCATCCACAGCCTCTCACTGAGCAACTTGTTCCACACCATTAGCCCCATGTGCACCTTGTGAGGTTCCTTCAGTTATACAACCCCAGGGGGACTTTTTCCCAGGAAAGCTCCTTGGTTTGGCCGTGCCCAGTGTCGAAGCAATAGGGAGAGCTGGCGTGAAGGTAAATAAACGGTGAGGTCACTTTGTGACCATGTTTCCTGTCCCAGGGAGGGGGAGGTGAGAGAATGCAGGGCTGGAGGCAAGCTGGGATGGTGAATTCCATCCCATCTAGTGAATACCCTCCTTTTCTCCTTCTCCAGAGCACTCAGTAATGTTTAAAATGCTCTGGAAATTGAAACTTTCCCATTCACCCTCCTCTTTAAAAAAAAATCCCCATCTTCCAGGGTAGCATAGCCCCTGGGTTCTTACGGATACAGAGAAAGCCACTGGTTCTTGGGAACAGGAGTGAATCACACACTGGTTTACGTCAGATTTACTCCTCCTGTCCTTTGCTCCAGCTGCTCTATTAATTTTCAAATGCCTCCAGCAATTACTGGACCTGGGAGACACTATTTTTGGGGGCAGCACCCACAAATAACTGCAATAAATAAACCTTGCTGTTAAGAAAAGGAGGGAGGAAAAGATAGGGGAGTTGTGCTCACCTGTTTAAAGGGTATTTTTGGTGTGAATTTTCTTCAGAAACCATTTAGGGACTGCTCAGGGGAGCGTCTCTCTGGGGATTGTGTGGGGCAGTCTCCAAAGGAGATCCAAAGGAGGGTTACAGGGTGCAGAGGGGTGATCACGGGTGCTTCCCGGGGGCAGATTTGGGATGCGAGGGCTCCATATGGCTGGAAGGGATTAGCCCAGAGGATTAGATGAGCAGAGAGGAGGGGAAAGTTGCTGCAATCCCCTTCCCCTCCCCAAAACCCCTCATCTCTGACCCCCAGCAGATGTGCAGGGATGATTTCTGGGGACATTCAGCTCTGCTTTAGTTTTGGCTGTGCCCCCAGAGCCATGTTCTCCATGCTGCTGGAGGAGAGTGATGTCCACAGCTTGGGTGGAATCCTGCTCTGGCAGGTGATGAGGAAAGCTGAGATTTTTTTTCTCCTGTCATCGTCTCACACCCACGTGTTGAGTTTTCCCTTGAGCTCAACACGTTTCTAGCCTGAGCTGTTTGCTCAAACTTTAAGCTCACCCCAAGTGCCTGGACAAACCTTCTCTCAGGGGACCAGGATGGATGAGTCCTGGATATAGTAGCACTTAGGAGGTCACAGACAGTATGACCTTGCCAGTGGCCATACAGGCCTTGGAGAGGGTTGTCACAAATGCTGTGGGATGCAGGATGCTCTGCAGATTCAGATGTCCACAGCAAAACCTTGCATGGTTGCAGGGGTACAGGATGTTCTGCAGCTCTGAGCAGCACTTGAGTGTAAAGCACTGCATGGAGGGCGTATTATTTTTATCATTTTTTAAAGATCACCCTGGAAATGATAGGAATGGTGCTGAAGTATGGTCTAGTGGGAAGTGTCCCTGCCTGTGGCAGAGGGATAGGAACAGATGATTTTTAAGGTCCCTTCCAACCCAAACCATGTTATGATTCTATGATCACAAACCCCATTTTGCTTGCAATTGTGGTTTTCTGCTGGCTTTCCTCATCATGTCCTGATTTTGCCATCCCAGCAAAGGCTTGTCTAGAGCTCTGTTGACTCTTGGAGCACAACCTTATCCTCACAAAGGACTTCCAAGCCCTTCCTTCCTTCTTGGGATACATCAAGGTAGAGAAAACTGGTGGGCTCATCATGGTAATGCTCCCAAGAGGATGTGAGCTATTTGGATGATGGAGAGAACAAAAGCCCACAGTTGCTTTGGAAGACAGAACTCCTCAGAATCAGCAATAAATCCATCCATCCCAGTTAATTCCCATCTCTGGTGTGCTGCCCTGAGTCTGGCTGTGGTGGTGCCGCCCGTTCCTGTGCAAAGTCCAGCATCTTCCTCTCCATCTGCCTTGCCAGGGTTTACACCAGGTGCTGGACTTTGAACCTACACAGCAAATCCCAGCCCTTTTTCAACTCAGCTGCCACCTCTGCTAGAATTCAAAAGCATTTCCATCCCTCCACCAGCATATTTGATAGAAGACAAAATACGTGGAGGTGCTACAAGGCATCTTCAAACAACAACAAAGCCACTTTTTCTAAAAATTATGATGTTTAAATTAATTTTTGTCAACCTGTCACTCTGTTAGGTGATTTGATTCTGCTTTTATGATTATGATAATTTTTTTTTTTTAAAAAAGGCTTGTTGTGAGGAAGACTTTACAGATCAACAGTCACATCCATCGGGGGTCCCTGTGTGTGGGGATGGATGCTTAGCTGCCTCCGTGGGGACACAAAACCCTGTTTGAACGCCTGCAAAAGGTTATGGCGGTGCTTTTTTTAAGCTTTTTTAACCTTTTGCAGGCGTTCAAATGGGCCTTTGTGTTTTTACACGAAGATGGTGGCCCTCAGCATCTTGTTGGGGACGGACAGATGGCGTTCACCTGCTCTGGACCAACTTTTTTCGCCCTTTGCCTTTGGTGTTGGGGAATAATACCAGGGCAGCTGCTGGCAGTAAAATAGGCTTAAGCAAATGGGATATTTTGGCATTCAAGTGCATGACAAGAATGGGAGTATTTGCATTAATTCCCTCCTCTCTTTCCCCGCGGCGGGAGGCGATGGTAGAAAATGGGGGGTGTTTTCCCGCGGGGCAGAGCCAGGTCCTTCTTCTTCTCCAGGAGTGGGAAGTGTTGGATGTTGATCTGGGGGTGTGGGTGCTCCATCTAACTTCCCAAACAGTGAAAATGGGATGTTTTTCTGGGGAGATCATGGTGTTTCCCAGTGCACTGCAAAGGGTGGCTGGCACTGGGAAGAATTTTACCCCCTTCCCTGGATCTGGATGAGGACTTAGTGCTAGGCATCACTGGTTCCCCGTGCAGCTTATTTTGTATTATTTTTAATTGCAAACAGCAAGGGATGAAATTGGCTGGCTGAAACAGAAGGTGACCAACAAAATAAATAATTTTTAAAAAAAATAAATTTCTAATCTGTGCCCATTTTTAATGGGGGAATACTGCCAGGCACTGGATGCCTTCGGGACATTTCACCGACAGGGTTGCCAATCCCCTCGCTGTTTGTTAGTAAATCCTTTGGACAAGTTAAAACTATGTTTTCTCAGTGACGCTGCGTTTTTCTAAAGCTGTGTATTATTTTTTTTTTCCCTCTTTTAAATTAGTCCACCAGTTTGTATCAAGCTTTTCTTACAACCCCTTCCAAAATCCGCTTGGCAGTTTCAAGCAGTAAGAAGGCAGAGGAAGGCTCTGGGAAGCAGGAGTCGTGCTGCCAATGCCAGCAGCCTCCCTTGCACCTCATCACCAAATTATTACTATTTTGTTTTGAGAGTGAGGCAGTATTTTTCCTTAATCTGAACTTTTCAAAGGCCAGTAAAAGAGAAGATTTGTTTTCATCCATGATTCTGAAGGCAGGGATGGAACAGGAGCTGATGCACACGCTGAGAAGCATCCCAGCCATGCAACTCCACCTAATTACACCCCAACAGCAACAGTGGGAAGTGAGAGCTATCCCAAGAAGTGAAAACCTGTTTGCTTTAACCATCACAAACTTTGCAGAAAATTCCAGCAAGTTATTTCTTCTGGTGGCTTTGCTGTTGTTTTTTCTATCTTTTGGTTTAAAAAGAAAATCGAGTAATATTTTTTGTTTAAATCTGAAATTAATCAGTAAGCTTTGTGAAAAGCTTCTGTAGGTCCATCAGAAGGAAATCATGAGATGTCCAGTGCAGGAGAAAACCCAGGTTGTGGATGCAAGGAGCTGCACAGCAGCAGTGGCCGAGCATCTCAGGCTGATAGATGAGCAGTAGATTAATAGTCCTGAGCAATAGCATTATCTAATGAAAATTTTATATAATTATTTTATATAAGTTTTTTGGCAGGTAGACCTTGAAATGGATGGTATTGATTGCTGGAAAGAAGCCTTGGCCTGTCTGTTGCTAGAATTATTAGAGGAGAATTGATAGTAATTAATACCTGTGTAATTACAGTATTTTCCAGGCTGCTAATTGCACAAGATCCATTTGAGCCTTTTGGAAGTGGAGAAAGGTTCACAGCTGGGTTTTAGGATGTGGGATGGACATGAATCTTACACCACAACCCCCAGCTTCACCCTCACCCCATGCTGGGGTTGGGGAAGCTCAGAGACTGAGGAATGATTTGGTTGGAGGGGACCTCAAAGATCATCTTGTTGCAACCCCCTGCCCAGGGCAGGGATACCTCCCACCAAGCCAAGATGCTCAAAGCCCTGTCCAACCTGGCCTTGAACACCTCCATGTATTGGGCATCCTCGGCCTCTCTGGGCAACCAAGCCTCTCTGGACTCACCACTTCAGGGTAAAGAGTTTCTTTCTAAAATCTAATCTAAACCTTCTCTTTTCTGGTTTGAAACTGTTCACCCTCGCCCTGTCACTACACACCCCTGCAAAGAGACTTTCTCCAGCTTTTCTGTAGGCCCCTTTAGGTACTGGGAGACCCCTGTAAGGTCCTTCTGGAGCCTTCTCCAGGCTCAACAAACCCAACTCTCTCAGCCTGTCCTTGTAGGAAAGGTGCTCCAGCCTCATTATCATCCTTATGGCCTCCTCTGGATGTGCTCCAGCAGGTCCATGTCCTTCCTGTACTGGAGGCTCCAGCTTTCTTGTAGGCACTTTCAGGTACTGGTAGACTGCCTCCCTAGAGGCTCTGGCCTCCCCAGAGCCTTCTCTTCTCCAGGCTCAGCAGCCCTAATTTTCTCAGTGTGTCCTCATGGAGAGGAGCTCCAGCTTTCTGATCATCCTCACAGCCTTCCTCTAGACCTTTTCCATCAGGTCTATGTCCTTCTTATGTTGGATGTTTTAGAGCTGGATGCAGTACTCCAGGTGGAGGAGAGGTGGGAGNCAGCCTTTCTGTAGCCCCCTTCAGATACTGAGCAGCTACTATGAGGTCCCTCCTGAGCCTTCTCCAGGATGCACAACCCCAACTCCTTCATCCTGTCCTCATATGCAAACTTTCCCTTCCGCACCTCTGTGCAAAACCCCAGCCTAATTCCATGCAGCTTGTTTTACACCTCCCCGTGCTTACCACCCCCACCCCCCACTCTCCTCCCACTTTCCCCTCCCCTCCAAAAAACTTCTTTAATTTAGTTTGCTGTGAAATTTTTGCAGACCTGCCAAGTTATTTCCTTGGGATATATTTAGAGAGCGCCAGCTCAGCAGAGCGTGCTGGGTGTTTGCGTAAGGATGTTTGGAGATGCGAGCCGGAGCGCTGGCGGAGCAGATGTCCCCGAGATGCTACCCACAGCCTTATTTACAAACTTGTAAATGACTGAAGGGGGTTTCCTTCCCGGGGATAAAGCTTGGGGACACACACACACGCGCACACACACACACACACACACACACACGCCGACTTAAAAGATTAAAATCCTATTGTTTTCAGGGGCCGGGGCTGCTGTCTCAGATTATCCTTTACAAGGATGGTGACAAAAAAAGTACAAAAAAGCACAAAAAAGAAAAAAAGACCTTGAAACGGCATTCAACTGTTTTGCCCTTTTTATTGTGTTTTTTTTTTTTTTTTAAGAGAAAATATGGGGTTTGTTTCTTTTTCAAGGAAGGGGGGAAAAGTGGCTGTCCCCAGACAGGGTGTGTGTACTGGGTTTGCTGTGCTGTGGTGCTTTGTGTATTGGGTTGGTTGTAGGTGATGTGTTTAAAATAATCACAAGGAGTTTGTGATATCTTAGAAATACAATTAAGCCAATCTTAAAGGCTTGGTGTCCTGTGTGAGCACGGTGACAGTGTTTGGGTGACATGGAGATACAACCAAAAGCCCATTTCATCTCTTTCTTCTTACTGCCTTCTTCTTGCCAATACACAAAGCACCATCTCACAGAATCACAGGATGTCAGGGGTTGGAAGGGACCTCAAGAGATCATCTAGTCCAATCCCCTGCTGAAGCAGGGGACACCCAGATCAGGTCACACAAGAAGGCACGTTTTGAATGTCTTCAGAGAAGGAAACTCCTTCCTCTCAGCCTCCTTTTGCCACTTTTTACCCTAAAATGAACCAAACCTGATTTGTTTTGTCCCTTGGATCATCCAACCCAGTGGAGGACCCAGGATGCTCTCTAGTGTACCCCAGCAGGGAAGCACAATACACCCCAAAAACCCCCTGAGCCACTTGAGAGGCTTTTTTTTTTTGCAGTAGGTGCCCATCAGGCTGGTGTTTTACTTATTTTCACACAGGTTGATGCAAGGCAGATGCTGCCAGTGAGCTGCAAGAGGGGAGTGATGCTAGAGAGCATCCCAGGGCTTGGTCTGGGTGAAGTGGCCGGCGTGCCATCCTTTCCCGGTGTTAATCGGGTTACTGTGAGGTGTGGGAGGGTTCTATTATTAAATTTAAAACCTGGCTATGTAAGATGAAGGCAGCTTTAACGAGATGAAAAGGCTTAACTGGAGGCCAATTAAATTCCGTATCACCTGTTTACGCAGCCTGCTTAAGTCCTGACCTGCTCAGCCATCTCTTCCCCATGCTCCAAAGCCCTAGGCAAAAAAGAAAGGGAATCAAAGGAGATGGGATAGACACCAGATCCTCAGTGTGTCCCTCATGTCATACCTGAGGCTTGGTGCTCCTCCTGCTGTGGCTGCAAGGTGTGAGATGCAGCCAGAAATCCTTGAGTTGTAGGACCTGGTGCAGGGGAAAAAAACATCTTGAGGCAAAAAATAAAGGAAGTCACAGAATCGTGGAATGGTTTGGGTTGGAAAGGGCCTTAAAGATCATCTAGTTCCAACTCCCCTGCCATGGGCAGGGACACTGCCCACTCAACATGTTGCTCAGTGCCTCATCCAGCCTGGCCTTAAACACTTCCAGGGAGGGGGAACCCACAACCTCTCTGGGCAACCTGTTCCAGTGTCTCACCACCTTCACAGGAAAGAACTTTTTTCTTCTACCCTAAAGCCTCCCTTCCTCCAGTTTGCATCCATTAATATTTGGACATCCTTAGTTTGGCCTTAGGTCTGTGCTGTGAAGATGTTGCTTGTGGTTGGGTTGATGAGGTTGAGCTGATAGAGCAGTGCTGGTGGTGCTTCCTACAGCAGGAGCATCCCTTCTGCTGCCTGCCAGTCCCTAGCCCTGATGTTTGGAGGTTATTTTTATTATTTTTAAAACCAAGTGTTTGGCGAAAGCCATCTGTGGGATGCTGGGGCAACTATCTGTGTGGCCTGAAGTTGTTGGCATGTTCTGGGGACACCAGCCCATCTTTAAGAGCAGAGTAAATGCCACCAGAGAGATCTGGGACTTTTTCATCATTAGTAGAAACTTCACTTGTGTTAGTAAAAGGTGGCAGGTTGAGTGGGCAGCGAGCTGGGGCTTGGTTGGTGTCCTGCTACCCTGCGTGGTGTCCTTTTGCCATGATGCTGAGAGCCTTGCAGGATGTGATGCAGCACCTTAGCCCACCTTGGAAATGCTCTTCCAGGTGGCTGAGGCTTTTTCAACCATGAGGTTGAGGGAAAATCCCATTGCAGCATCCTGGAGGCTTCTATGGAGGCAACCATGCAAAAAGCTTCACAAAAGCCTCCCTTTTTGGGTCCTTCCTTTTATTACCAGGGGTTACTTTGAGTCTGGGAGCAATGGTGACTTCAGCCCACCAGCTCTGCTCTGGTTTTTAAATTCAAACCCCCTTGGCCTCAGTGGTGCCTCATCGTTCCCCTCAGGGATGGAGTGGGACAGGAAACCACTCACCGCACCCAGCTCTCACCAGCCTTCTCATCGAGCAAAGCCCTAAACTGGGTGTTAAAGGAAGTAAATAAATAAAATTACTGGGCCACAGCTCTTTCTGTGGCTGTGGGACGAGGGGAGGTAAGTTGTGTTCTCAGCCTGAGAAAGCCAGTTTGGGTGCCACCCAAATGCTGGAGGGGGACAACAGCTCTGCACAGCCACCCCAGTGCCTCTTCCCAAAGCAATTCATACAGCAGAATAACCTGGTTTCTTCCTAAAGGATTAGGTTAAGAAAACAAGCCGTTTTTAATAACCCATTTTACACCCCACATGGATTTTCGTTGAAAAACCTAACAGGTTTGGCAGAGCAGCCGAGCAGCCTGTTTTTTTCCTTTTTTCCCCTGTTTTCCCCCCATTCCCTGATGCCAGTGGTCGTGCAGGAGCAGGTTCCTACTGATGCAAGTGCCCAGCTCCTGGCTGTGCTGTTTTGTCCGATTTCCCATCGCCTCCTGACCTCCATCCTTCTTTATTTGCAAAGCTATACTCGCAGGCAGCGGTGATAAATCAATTAATGACTCTGATGAATCGTTTAATGGCTGACAAAATAACACTACAGTCAACAGCTTGGATCTCTCCAGCAGTACCAGAAGATGCTGGTTGACTCAGGGTAGGGAGACGAAACAGAGACTGTTAGCTCAATTAGTGCAATTAGTGTGCGATTTAAAGGCTTAGACGGCATCTGCTGGCGTACCCAGCCCGGTGTGTTAACTCAGAGCATGGGTTTGGAAGGGAAACCCAGCCATCCAGATTGTCATCTCTCTGCTTGCTTCCACTAGGAAAAGGGGGGAAAAAACCCAATGTAGGTGGGAATAAGAAGTGTGTGTATATGTGTAGCTATATATTTATGCCCCGAGAAGTGTGTTTTCTTTCCAGCACGGAGAAAATTTGCCATCTGATAAAAGGCAAACAAGCCAACGTGCTGGATGTGTCTGAGCTTTCCATGCTCATCCCTGGCATCCTTTGGTGAGAGGGAATTTAGGTCATTGTGTGCTACCGGGGATCTTGTTGTGGCTGGATGTGGTGTGGGTTTAGAATCATACAATGGTTTGGGTTGGAAGGGACTTTAAAGATCATCTAGTTCCAACCCCCCTGCCATAGGCAGGGACACCTCCCACTAAACTAGGTTGCTCAGTGCCTCGTTCAGCCTGGCCTTAAACACGTCCAAGAGGGGACATCCACAACCTCTCTGTTCCAATGTCTCACCACCCTCACAGTAAGGAACTTCTTTTGTATATCCAGCCTAAATGTGGACGTGGTGGTACAGCTGGCTTCATGGTCTGGAGTGGTTTAGGAAGACTTAGACATTTACCTGGTGAGAGGGACAAAAACTCCAGCCAAAATCTCCAAAATACAGCGGTTTTTAACCAAAATGGTAAAAAATCAGCCAGGTGAAGAGAAGCTGGGAGAGAAAAATGCCCTTTTTTTTTTGAAAATAGTGCTGGAAAGCCCTTGGATTTTGAGTGCTGACCCTCAGGATCTGAGTTCTCCTAAGTAGGGACTGGGAAGTTTCTTCCCACTGTGGTTTTATTCCCCTTTTTTCTTTCTTTTTTTGGCACATCCCCAGGGTTTTGCAGAGCTGCTCCAGAGCTCCCATGGCTTCAGCAAGGCTAAAGGTGCCTCTGTGTTTACCTTAGCAGCAGCAGCAATGGAAAGGGGAATTTAAAAAAAAAAAAAGAAAAGAGAGAGAAATATAAAATGTCACTTCACCGCCTTGTAAATCATTCATCAAGGGCTGACCAATTTGGCTCCCATCCTACAATATGCTCAGGGCACTTGCGGGTTTTTAATTACCCAGTTCTGCCAAGCACCACATGTGTGAGGAACTTTAAATCCCCGTTTTACACCACAGAGGCACAGGTGAGGTTTGGGGGTGTTTAGGGTGGAAAAATCCTCTGTGGTTTTGTGGGAAAAAAAAAAACAAAAAAAAAAACGGGCATTTTGCTTCAAGATTTTCTTTGGCTGCTTTACTCCCTGTGGCAAGAGGGAAGGAGGAGGGTTCAGTGTGCTTTCCCCCCATGGATCCCATCCTTGTTCCCCACCATTTCAGGATCCATTTGGCTTTGGGAGATTCCCCCAGCAAAGGATTATGGTGGGCTGGAAATCTCTTGAAACCATAAAATATCACCTTGGCAGCTTTATGGCCGCTCTCGCTGCCTTGGGAGAGGAGCGTTTTGCGTGATAGAGGGTTTAATAAAGGAAATTCCAAATGGGCTCGTTGCAGTTTGGGGCTCCTTCTTATATATTTTTGCATTAAGAACCATCATCTGCTTTGCAGAGAAACTGCAATATGTTCATGGCCTTGGATTAAGATTTGGTTTTACTTTTATAGCTGACCCACTTGGGGGGGAGGGAAGGAGCAAAGGAGGGAGAAAGAGAGGGAGGGAGGGTAGAAGGGAGGGAGAGAAGGAGGGGGAGAGCTGGGTTCACTCCCTCCCCCATCTATTTTTGCTGCTGTCTGATGTATAAAAAGAGCCTGGAATGGGCAGGCTTATTTTTCCTGCCAGGAATTTTTTTTTTTTTTTTTATGAACTGTAAAAACACTCAGATCTGGCCTTTGCTATGGATGTGGGGGGAGCAGCTTGGGATGCTGTGTTCGGAGGCAGGGAGGGAGTGTGCTGTTGGCTGTGCCCAGGAAACTCTGGTTATTTCACTAAGGAGATCTGGGTCTTTCTGACCCAGAATAATGGTATTTTCAACCAGACACTGAGGTCTGACCTTGGCAAGCCTTAGGCCTTAATAACAGACCTTAATTTTCCTGGCTGACCAAGTCCTGATGCCCTGTATGACCATCTCTGCTCATACACAATCATAGAATAGTTGTAAAAGACCTTAAAGATCATCTAGTTCCACCTGCCCTGTCCTGGGTAGGGACGCTTCCCACCAGATGAGATTGCTCAAAGCCCTATTCAACCTGGTCTTGAGCACCTCCAGGGATTGGACATCCTCAACTTCTCTGGGCTACCAGAGATATAGTCTCACCACCATTACAGTAAAGAATTTCTTTACAAAATCTAATCTAAATCTCTCCTTTTTTAGTTTAAGACTGTTCACCCTTATGCAGTCACTACACATGTCTGCAGAGACTTTCTTCAGCTTTCCTGTAGGTCCCCTTAGGAAGACCCCTATAAGGTCTTCCTGGAGCTTTCTCTTCTCCCAGCTCAACAAACCCAACTCTCTCATCCTGTCCTTGTAAGGGAGGTGCTCCAGCCTCATGATGATCCTGTGGCCTCCTCTGGATGTGCTCCAGCAGGTCCATGTCCTTCCTGTACTGGAGGCTCCAGCTTTCTTGTAGGCACTTTCAGGTACTGGTAGACTGCCTCCCTAGAGGCTCTGGCCTCCCCAGAGCCTTCTCTTCTCCAGGCTCAGCAGCCCTAATTTTCTCAGTGTGTCCTCATGGAGAGGAGCTCCAACTTTCTGATCATCCTCACAGCCTTCCTCTAGACCTTTTCCATCAGGTCTATGTCCTTCTTATGTTGGATGTTTTAGAGCTGGATGCAGTACTCCAGGTGGAGGAGAGGTGGGAGAATTCTTTCCCTCTCCCTGCTAGCTCCTTTTTGGGGCTGGAGCCACTCAGGTGTCTCATCTTGCAGAATGTGACCCCACAGATTGGGTGCGATGCATTTGGAAACATTTAATACAACATCATCAGGCTGGAGAGGTCAGGGAGGTATCTTTTTCCTAGGCCAGAACTCAACTGGTGCATGGAGAAGGCAGGTAGGGTAAGGGAAGCATTAAGCTCCTTGGTGGATTAACAAGACTAGATGCCTGGGTAAATGAATAAATAGAATTATACCAAATTTTTGTGCAGCCATTTTCTCCATGGGTGAATGGACCGGGTTGGTGCTGCTCTGCCTTCGAGCATCCTCTTCTTGTTCCCCTGGGGGTTGGGAGATGTTTGGGACATGGGGTGTGAAGCCTGGAATGTAGGGTGTGATACTAAGAGCTCTGGAGATAAAGGATTAATCAACCCAAGGGTATGTGAGAGGAGACACAGCTTTTTTTGTGCATTTTTTTCCTTAACTCCTGCTCTAACCCACCGTGTTTATCCTGTTTTTGTTCCCTGCAGAGCGCAGCTGCCGCCCCAAGTCCCGTGCTTGGAAACATTCCCCCGAACGACGGGATGCCCGGGGGCCCCATCCCACCCGGATTCTTCCAGGTAGGCTCAGTCTCCTCCCTACTGCTCACCTCCACCCCACGCACGTGTTCGCTTACGCTCTGGGTGTCAGCGCTGTCGTGACTGTGGTTTTTTTGTTTTTCCCAAGGGTTTGCTAGGGAAGCAGCCTTGTCCCATTTAGGGATAACTCCTCTTCTGCTGTCCTTCCACGTTTTGCTTTCTTTTTAATTTTTTTTTTTGTGTGGCCTCGAAGCAAATCTTTTTTTCCTCCAAGAGGTTACTGTGTGTTTACAACCGATTCTTTTTTTCTTTCTTTTTTAAAAAATTTTATTACATTTTTTTCCCTCCCCCTCCCCAAAGCTGCTTGGTTTGTGTTTGGGTTGAGATGGTATTTGTTCTCCGGTCCTAACAGACGTACGTAATTGAAACCATTCTGGATTTTGATTCCTGAAACTTGGTCCATCCCCCCACCTCCCACCTCCTCCTCCTCCTCCTCCTCCCATGCTCTGGTTAACCACTTGATTTTTTCCAAATGCAATCACTGAAAGCATTAACAAACTCTGGCTGCGGCTGCAGGCAGGAGCTGGCTCCAGCCAAGTCCCCAAATGCCGTGGAGGCACCTTGTAAGCAAACACCCAGCAAAGTCCCAAAAGTCTCCTCTCTCCTTCTTTCTCCCACACTGATGTGGGGGCAATGTATGCTTAGAGTTGATGGAAAGGATCTCAACAGTCTCCCACAGACAAAAAGAGTTCTCAAAACTTGAAACTTAGGGTTTTTTTCGTGGGTTTTCTCTGGAATCTCCTTTGCCCAGCATGAGCTGAGCTGGTTTGCAGCACCACGAGCTCTCGGTGCGTTTTGAATCTTCTTTTCTTGAGGAAGAAACACTTGTTCATGTAACAAACGGGATAAGAGTTGAAAGGAGTATTTGTTTTGGCAAGCTGGACTGGCTTTTTTTTTGTTATCTGGGGCTTGTGATTTGTGTATGGGAGAACTTCTCGGGCAGTAGACAGGCGGGCTTGATAAAGAGCTTGTGATTTATTGCAGTGATATCTGGGCCCGATACCGCCCTTTGCTTGTGTGTGGGAAGGGGGGAAGGAGCGTCCTGCCATTTTTTAGTAATTTTTTTTTAAAGAGAGATCCCATTTTCTGAACGTGCCCCTGGCAAAGCAGGAGCATCTGATATCTATCAGGACCCCTAAAACAGACGAATCTTGTAGCAGAGCTGGGCAGAGTGGGGTGAAGCCAACTGCAGAGATGGTATCTCACAGGTCAGAGCTGCTGCCAGCAGCACCAATGCCAAGCTGCTGCTTCCAACAAACGTGTCTCCAAAAGTCCTGATCTTGCCCTGCAGCGAAGCCAACCGTCCTTTGGGGCTCCTGCTTCGCTGAGAGGGCTGGCACAGAGTTAGGGCAAGGCTTCCAGACTATGAGCTGGCTTTCCCTGAGAGGGGAAGGTGAGGAAGAGGAGTCACATCTCCCCAGACGTGCTGTTCATGCTCCCGTCTCGAGTCTTTACAGTGACAGCCTCCAAGCTGTCACCCCCTGCTTTTCTTTCCCTACCCTCCTGTAGTGTTTTTGCACTGAGGGTCTAGTTCAGGAGCAGAATTCCCATCCTAACCCTTTTCCTCTTGTGCAGCTAGACCAGGAGTGCTTTTCTTTCTCTACCTTCTGTAGTGTTTTTGCACGGAGTGTCTGATTCAGGAGCAGAATTCCCATCCTAACCCCTTTCTTCTTGTGCATCTGAACCAGGAGCGGTTGGGGAAGTGAGGCTCAAAAGCAAGCCTGCTTTCTTTGAACCTTTGGTGGGGGGGATCACACAGAATATCAGGGATTGAAGGGACCTCAAAAGATCAAGATTCTGGAAACCCAGCAGAAGGAATGGCAGCAGTGCAGGTGTGGTGTGTGGGGATGCTGCCTGTCCCCAGAGCTGCCAGAGGGAAGAGAAGGACGGGTGCCGATGCATATGGCTTGCATGTGATGAGATCTCAAGAGCCTGCCTTTTCCTGAAAGCCCTCCAACATCTGGTTTCTCCTCCCAGCCCTGGGGATAGAGTGGGAGGAGGGGAGAAGAAAAATCCCACCTTTTAACACAGTCTGAACATGGCCTCCGTGAAAGCTTGTCTGATTTATTGCCAGTGCTGGAGCTCGTTCCAGTTTCAAGGAGATGCTGGAGAGCAGCCTTTGCAAAGGTGGGCTGGAGGCTTGGTAGCAAGCTGGTCACAGCTTAGGGGTGATTTCCTACATCTAGGAAATTCAAGCACTAAACTTAGGAGGACAAGTTCAGAATGGTCACAGGGGATGCAAAGGACTTCTCCCTGACCCTTGCTGTGCTAGCCATGGGAGTGAGTGAAGTTCTTGGTGGTGCCACCTCAACCAGTGCTCTCCTCATGCCAGGAGACCAGAGAGGGTTTGGGGAAAGTCAGCATCACACTACAGGCACCAGAAGTATCCATGAGGGCAGCAAGCATGGGCAGACCATTTTTGAGAAGATTCAGAGGGCTTGATTCTGTCTTGCCATGGTAGAACATCACAATGGGAGCTGAGGAAGGAATCAGCAGCAGAGGTTGTGTTGCAGAAACCCCTTGCTGCTGCCTTGGGGGCTGGATTAACCCCCCCCCCTAGTTCTGCATATTCAGATGTGCACAGCTGTTGGGTAAAGGGAAAAAAATTATATGGACCATTCCTGGGAACTAGTGACCCAAAACCTCGTGGGAGTGAGCTTGGAGGAGAAGTGACGGCACCGGGAAGAGAGGAGGAGCCGGGGCTTTGCAGGGACAGTCTCTTCCCTACACTGGGGCTCAGCAGCGACCTTTAGGCTGGAGGCCAAGGGAGATGCAGCCCACAGAGCCTCCCAAAACCTTCCCAAAACAATGGGAAGGGAGAGGCCCTGGGCACCCTTGAGTTGCCCAGGGTGTTACATGGTGCCAGCCAGCACTGGGCAGCGTCCCGAACAAAAGGTGGTGGGGTTGATGGCCGGCGTGGGTAGATGCTTTTATGTAAAATCTCTCTCTTTGTCCCTTTGAGTCGAGCAAACAAACCCTCTGCTCATCCTCCTAAAGGTCACTAGAGGCGTTCCTGCTTTTGTTTGGAAACCTGGACTAATGCCGGGGTACGGATCCCTTAAAGGAGGGGCAAGACTTGGGGAGGGG
>VZTY01000149.1:2678-16683 GCA_013400935.1 Turnix velox
CTTCTCTGGACCCTCTCCAATAGCTCAATGTCCTTCCTGTGTTGAGGGCTCCAGAACTGGACACAGTAACTCCAGGTGGGGTCTCACCAGTGCCGAGTAGAGGGGTAAAATCACCTCTCTTGGAAGCTGGCACTTGGGCACCACCATTAAACTGCTCTTTTCTTGGTGTTTTACTTCTTTTTAAAAGAGGATGCAATCTTCCAAGCTCAATCATCCTTTGGGGTGGAAAGTCTCCCCCCAATCTCCTCTCAAATCTACTTGAACCTAATTATATCACAACCCAAAATTGACCACTGCAATTTATAATTCAGCTCTTAGGGAGAAATGCACTTTGAAATGACTGTGAGGACTCAGAAAGCTCCTCTTTAAATAGACTTGATAGATTCCATTATCTAGTTTATTTAGATAGACTAAATCTATCTAAGTGTTCAGACTCTCGAGTGTATGTTTTATATTTCTAGCCCTGTGTAATCCTCAACCATTTAGCCCAAAAATACTTCAGTCACTTAATACTCTTCATCCTCTTCAACTGAATTTGCAGTTTATCCACTTGCATGTATGTCTTTTATTAATGAATGTACAAGCTGGGTTTAGTTTTCATCCTTCCACACAGCCAAAGAGCAATCTAAAGAAGGGGGAAATTTAAGTCTGAAGCTCTCCTTGACCACAGGAACTTTAAAAGCAGTCACATGCCAAAATTTATAAGGCAAAATTAAATGCAAAAGAGGACAGGAAGCTCCTTTCACTGCTAATTTGATACTGATTGTAAAAAGAATTATCATCACCTCTTCCCCCCAAATATTTCAAAATATATTCATATAAGTCTAGATTTTTGCATCATTAGTCTCAACTGAGTCTCACCAAAGCAGTGGAGAATGTATTCTAGAGAAGTTATTAACTTAAAAAATATTTCAGGACATTATAATAATGTTAAATTGACCAATTGCCTAAATCNCCTACTGTATTTCACTGAAAAAAACTGAATTAAAATACTCCAGTCCCTACACTTGTACATAATTTTAAATAATTTTAATAATTTTGGCATGATAATCTATCTTCTGCCATTTACACTGAAATTTAGATGTGACTCCACTGAGCTCAAACAATTGTCAGATTTCACTAGTATGAAACAGATATTCTATAAAAAAGGATCTTTTAATGAATATTTCCTAGAAGAATAAATTCTTTGACATCCTTTGGATAATTTTCTGATAGTAGGACCCTGAAAGCATCACTCTGCTTTACCTGGTTAAAGGTTAAAGAGAAATAAGTGCTAAAAGACAGGGTTTAAGTGGGTGGGCTGGAGAACAGCACTTAGGTCACAACATCATCCTTGCAGAGTATTTTTGTTGAAAGGGGAAAGATAAAATAAAGTCACAGGAACAGCACATCCCTGCTGTTTGTTTTTCATGCCACAGATTGAAGGGTGCTATACTTTAAATTCCACATTTATTGTCTTATAGTTGTCTCCCAAGAGGTCCATGGGTACAAAATGCAGAGTTTCAATATTCTTAGAATCCCCAAGAGAGCCCTAATCATAGGAGGAGCCAGGAATACAAAGTCACCAGCTGGCACATAAAATGCAGTTAATCCCACTGATTTACAGTAGCATTTTAGAAATCTGATGAATGATACATATCCCCTGCATAATATTTAAAATAATCACAGGTTTTTTTGGAGATCTGAGGTATAAGAGACACAGAAGAGTATCAAATTATCCATATTTATTAATAACACTTCTATAAAATTAAAACAACAGCATTGATATGAAGAATTGCAAGGCAAAATGGATGTTACAATGTGTATTTTTAATGAGGAGCACATTATTTTTCAAAGGCATGGGTGCAAGAAAAAGGAATTAATTTAGTTAAGAGTCACTGAAGGTCCTTTCCAACCCAAACCATTCTATGATTCTATTATTAACATAAAGTCAATACAAAATTAGTCATAGCTACAGATCTCTGGGATGTAGGAGTGTTTGACACTGATCATTTTTTTTATCATCAGGCTTTTGTTCAAAGTTCTTGTAGCCCTTAGTTGAAACTTCTTAACTTCTGTGTCCTCACAAACCAGGAATTCAAGGTGCTCGTTTGTTTCTAAAGATTAAATAGTGGCTTCTGGCATTGAATTTAAGGTTCAAGGCTCTCAAACAAAGCAGCTGTATCTGGTTTGGGTTATTTTTATAGGAGAAAAACACTAATATGCTCAGAATATATCTCCATAGCTGAAAAAATACTACAGTATCAAGCTTCCAAAAATGCAGAAGTGATTTAGCAACATAAATCCCACTAATTTGTAGTGAAATTAGTACTTCTCCACAGGATTTTTTCAATAGGATGCATGTTAATGGATCTGCAACCATATCAACACCTGAAAATGTCACTATTACTTATTTTAGTTGGCTAAAATATATTTAATATATTTAAATAATATTTAATTCTTTTCCAGATGTCACCTACCACGTCATTTTTATGTTTTAAAATTTGTTTTCTTTTATTTCAGAACTATGCAAAGCTTATTCCTGGAGCTACTGTTGGGCGACTACAGAAGGATTCTGGAAATATTCTCCAGCTGATTATTGCTGCTTACCAGGTAAGGATTTTTTTTTTTTCTATGTTTTTATTTTCAAAATTAGGTTGCCATTTTGGTGGTTTTGCTTCTTTTTTCTGCCCTGAGTACAAAACCATCACTTTTTAGGCTCAAGTGCTCACCTGAAGTGGAAAAGCTTTGTTCTCTCTGAGGATTAAGTGAGCAGAGAAATGAAATTCCTACAACCTTGTGTCATTCCTTACTTCTGCTGGAGTGGAAAATTCACATCAGAGCCTCATCTGTCTTTCCTTCTTCACAGCCCCATATTTCATACCTGCTCTTAAGCCTTCTTTAATATAAGTTTTCAGGTCTCCCACTACAGGACCTTGACAGGAGCCCAACTTTTCCCATCTGTAGCTGTCAGTGGAACAGATGTACAGTTGCTCTGCAGGAATATCTGGGGAAAGGAAAAAAAAAAGCCCTGTCTTGTGCTCGGTGCTCTTTTCTGCTTTAGCAATTTGATGCTGCCCCTGTGAGGCTGGTCTGAGGTTTTCCATACATGGGATGCAGGTGATGAAGTGGGTTTCTGTAGATAATACCAAGATTTCTAGGGGTTTGGTTAGATAATACCCAGAAATACAGTAAAAACAACAGGAAGATAAACACAGTGTGGCTTTTCACAGCTTTATTTGTGAAATGCATCCTGGCTGCCTGATTCTATTCTATCAGAGGAATGTTCTTGAATAGTTTTACATGTCTTCACACAGTTACATTAATTTACATTTATGCTGATATCTCTCTTCTGTCTCAACCCCTTTTTCATTAAAATCTTGCTCTACCAGTTGTCTGTGATGCCAAATTACTCTTTGCAGAGCTTGTTTCTTTCCCTAATTATTTTTTTTCTGCTCTTCTTTCTATCATCTGAATGAGATGATCATCTTTACACCCAACATTACTTTGATCTTGATGACAGGAGGGCAAACCTAATTCTTTTTAAAAGCAATAAAATCAGTGAGTTATGATTTTGTTAAGTGAAATGCAAAGTACCAGAAGATCCTCTATCATATAGAAACTTAAATAAGCAAAGAACTTTGATGTTAATCTTCAGAATCTACATAATTCACATAAATATGACAGAAAATCTTTACCTAAGCAAAGATACTGCCAGATATGTAGTGACATCAGGATTTAGATTCTGGAGTCCAACCTGCTGCTGGTTACATCTGGCACCTATCAGGATTTCTTGACAGGTACAGAGAGTTCAGCAGTTGACAAACAATTCTGTTGTCCAGTGGATAATGAAAAAACACAAAACAATTGCCCCAGTGCCTTTGCTGCACCATTGTTTTGAAAGATTCTTCCTCCAATTGCAGTGTTATGGCATTTGCTGCCTTGCTGGAAAGATGGAGAGTGCATCTCTTGACCTTAGATTTCCCTATTTACATTTGGTTTTTTTAGTTTTTCTCTATTTTCCTTTTAGGACTTGCTGATATTTTCAATCTCCATTGGCAAAAAGGAGTTTATATCAAGACATGGTCTTCTTTTTGCCATTTTAAACTAATCTCTATGGCTTTAACATTTCAGTGAGTGCACCTTAGCTGTGATGTTTCATGGTTTGGGAAATAACAGGTCTACATTCACCTTATTTTCACATCTTTATGATTTCATAAGCATTTTATTTCTTTGACACCTTCCACTCCACAACTTTCTGGACAATGCCAGACTTTTAACTCTCTCCTGAGCTTTTCCATGTTGTGGTGACTTTAGGTGACCTTCTTTTTAATGTCCCTCTCTCCAGTGAGTCTTTCTTGTGATGTGGAGACCAGAAGAGCTGGCAATACACATGACTTCAGATGACTTTCTCTTAAATGTCCCTGTCTCCAGTGAGTCTTTCTTGAGATGTGGAGACCAGAAGAGCTGGCAATACACATGACTTCAGATGACTTTCTCTTAAATGTCCCTGTCTCCAGTGAGTCTTTCTTGAGATGTGGAGACCAGAAGAGCTGGCAATACACAATACAGGGAACTCTAAGGCTTATACAGAGGCAAAACAACATCCTTTGCCTTGTTCTCAGCAACCATGCTCATGACTGACATCCAGAACATCCTTGACTTCTTAGCTCCAGTGTACTGAGCATATTCTCTCCCAGAGCTGTCGGTGGTGACCCTCCTGCAACTCCTGAGATGTTTTGGTTGGTCCCAGATTTATTCAAGCTGTGTTTGGAGGGGGCTCTGAGCTGAATGTTTGCTCCCTTCCCATAGCAACAGGGAGGTGGTTGCAGGAATGGTTCTCCTGCCTCCATCACGTCCTCCTTCAGGCACAGCAAGTCTGGACCATGCCCCAGAGTTGCTCATAGATTCTAAAACCCCACATCTATTTCAAGATGTACAAAGAACACAAGCAGCAACATGCAGTGCACTCCAAATTTCACCCAGTCCATTTTATTGCCTCATGACTGAAAACCTTCCAAGTCAGAAACACAGAAAACCACCCTATAAATCAAGCTGCCTGAATTCTTTTAGGCAAGGAAAGGGGAAATGAGGATTAAAAATCCCATCCAAACCAGGAGATCTAATTCCACTTTTGCCACAACCCCACAGTGGTAATTCAATGCCCAGTGTCTCTGTTTCTTTGCCTACAAAAAAAGGACAAAATAACTATTTGCCACCCAAGTGTAGAGTTTGACTAAACCTTTTGATGTTTTTAAAGTGCTTTTGAGACTCTGCTTGCTGTACAAACACCAAGTTTGCTAATAGCATTCACCATGTGTTGCTATCTCAAAGCTTCAGAGAGGAAGTCAGCAAGTTGAAAAAGTCTGAGCTGTCAAAATATTTGTTTCAAGGAGTTCCCGTGTTCTTTCCAAGTATGATTCATTCTCTTCTGTAAGCATATTTCTGCCTGCTTTGTTTAACACTCAATTCTGCTTGGCTTTGTGGTGCAGAGCTGCAGGCTAAATTACATTGTGGCAGATAAGAGGCAGTTTGATTTAAGTTATTCCAGGCTTTTGAAATTCCAGGAAAATCCCACTCTTCTTTTTTTTTTTTTTTACTGTGATTGCTTTTTCGCTTACAGGAAGCAAGACAAAAGAAGTTACACCTTTAAATTAAAATCAGAGGGATGGAGAACCTCCCTTCTGAGGACAGGCTGAAGGAGTTGGGGTTGTTGAGTCTGGAGAAGAGAAGGCTTAGGAGGGACCTCATAGTAGCTTCTCAGTACCTGAAGGGGGCTGCAGAAAGGCTGGGGTAGGATTTTTTAATAGGATCGTGATGGTAGGACTAGGAGCAGCAGAGGAAAATTGGAAGAGGGGAGATTTAGGCTGGATATAAGAAAGAAAATCCTTACTGTGAGGGTGGTGAGACACTGGAAGAGGTTGCCCAGAGAGGTTGTGGATGCCCCCTCAATCCCGGTGTAGTTTAAAGTCCAGGTTGGATGAGACATGGTGTAGTAGGAGGTGTCCCAGCCCATTGCAGGGAGGTTGGAACTAGCTGATCTTTAAGGTCCCTTCCAACCCAAACCATTCTATGATTCTATGAAAATGTGGCATGTAACACAAGAACCCAAGTTTCCAACACTGCTCTGTCTGTTTTTTCACTCAGAAAAAGTTTTGAACCATAAATGTTCCTCTGTGAATGGCTTAAATCTCACTAATCTGTCTACTACCTGTCCCTGAAGTATGGCCAGGCAGTTTAGAAGATTTAGAACACTGTGAGAAGTCCTCAGAGATATAAAAATCTAAGAAGCTGGAGTTAGTCACCATTTATGCAATCATTTTCAGAAGTAGAAGGGATGTATTTTGACTTCTCACAACAGAAAGGCAGGTTCATAACAACCCAGATTCAAAGTGTTATGACTTGGTCTTCGACAGCATTTAATTTTCTCACACATTTTTATTCTGTTTGACCCTTGTATTTTCCCAGCTGGTGGAAGAGGGACTATTTGATTATATTTTGTGTAGCATTCATGGTTTTATAAAGAGGTTTGCTTTATTGTGTCCTTTTGTGAGGTTTCAGCTGTTGGAAACAAATAATTTTCTATGAATTTCTCTAAAATGTGACAACAGCAATATAAGTACCTAACTTTAAAACAAATGTGAAGGGAAAACTGGGCAAGCCCTGAGCTAGAAGTGTCACTAACCTGATCCCCAGTGCAAAGTGTTACTGTCTGTGTGGTGGAAAATCCTCTGGGTGTTCCATGAATGCATCTTGCATGACTTGTTCCTCCTCTTTATTGAAGTGTTTTGATTTATTAATGAGATAAATGAAAAGATGTCAAAAAGACTCCATCAAACACAATTCTGAGACTAATTTCCCAGGTGATCCAGGCACACAGAAAGGACAAAAAGTAGTTGGTTTTGCAAGTTGCTACCTATTCTGCTTGTAGTTGGTTTTACCCCACCAGACCTTTACTCCAGTGAGTCATCCTGATGACTTTACTGCAATGACTCACTGAGGGGAAGGTTAGCAAGTTCTCTTGCTCTGACTGAAAGGGGGAGAGTATTTTGTAAAGCAATTAAACTCACAAAAGCAAGGCAGTGAAGCTTTTGCTCACAAAATTGCTAAGTGCTTTTGAAAAATTTCCATTTGCTGGATGCACAATCCCATGAACTCATAGGGAATTTCCTTATGGTTTGGTTTATGTCTCAGTTGCATAATCAAAGTTGTTATTCAATATTTTAAGGAGTTAAATATAAATATATGGGTGTGAGAGGATTTGGGAAACAAGTTTTTAAGAGATGAAGTTTTGATTGAGCAAATTGATTTAAAAAATGAGTAACTTGCTGTGTACAACAAGGGGGTTGGAACTAGATAATCTTCAAGGTCTCTTCCAACCTGAAGTATTCTATGATTTTATGAAATGGGACCAACAGCTCATGAAATGGGAATTTCCATGTGGAGAAGAAAGGAGTAGAGTGAGGCTCCCAGCTGCAGGAGCTTGCTGTGGGACTTGGGTCTGGGCTTTGGCCCCAAAAACATTGAGCTCAGTCCACACTGAGGCAAAACTGAGCTCAGAGCCTGGCCTGCCATGAAAGAGGTCATGAGGTTTGATTCTACCAGAGATAAATGGGGAGCAATATTGCCCAGGCAGAGTAATCAGGAAGAGAAATGCAGTCAAGGACACAAATCCTTTCCTTGGTAAGACCAGAGTGAAAGGAAAACCTTTATCAGTCAGCAGAGCACTTAGGGATGAAAGATGGTTTAATAAAAAACCAAATTTATTCTCATGCAAGGGCAGGAAATAAGCCCTGTGATAGCAGATATTAAACTGATACCACCACTGCTTTCTCCAAAACCCAGTTCTCTTGGCACTTCCTTTGTTTTGCTTGTTCTCCATTTTTCTTGCACTACAGAAGTCTGTAAATAAAGAGCTAAACCCATTATTTTACTGCCTTGTAGGTTGGTATAAATTACAATTATACAGATGTGGAATATGAGCAGTGCTTGGTATTTACTCCTTTTATTCTCACACCTCTTTTTTTTTAGGAACTGAGGTCTGAGGTGGAGCTGGAGGTTTTGGGGGACACAGAAGGGCTCAATCTCTCTTTCCAGGCCATCTGTAACAATGGAACTCTTTTTCCACATCAGAGGAAATGCTCTCATGTAAAAGTGGGAGACACAGTAAGTAAAGAAGAAATTCTCCAAAGACATGAAGTCCAGGGAATTTAATACACTGAGGTAGAGAGTCTGGTCTTTATGGAATAATCTTCCTCCAAGCAAGTTCAGAAAAGCAGAATTAGCTATTAGGAAGAAATTCTTTGCTGTGAGGGTGGTGATGCACAGGAGGATGTTGCTCTGGGAAGTTGGGGATGTCCCATCCTTGGAAGTGTTCAAGGACAAGATGGACAGGGCTTTGAGCAGCCTTGGTCTAGTGGGAGGTGTCCCTGCCCATGGCAGGGGGTTTGTAGTTGATCTTTAGGATCCTTTCCAAGCCAAACCATTTTATGATTCTATTTAAATTGATCTATATGTGGATTAAAATGCCATGTAATATGAGATTTCATAAAGTAGCACCAACTTATCCATCAGCATATTGATGCAGAACCTTTTAGATAATATAATCTAATTCAGTTTTCATGTTTAGTACTAAAGTCTGACTCTCTACAAGTTATTTGGCTGCTGGAGGAGTAGGAGTCTCTGACAGATGTGTGGTCAATGTTGGGATGAGACAGGGAACCACACACCAGTTCTGTCTCCAAGCCCATCCAGCTTTTATAGGGCAGGCTGTTGAAAGATGCAGGAACTGGGTATTTTCCCAGTAGAACCAGAGCTAGTGTTTTAGGCAAGCTCTCCAAATCCAGAGATGGCTTGGCCATTAGTGCTAGTTTTCTGCCAAAATTTTAAATATCAAGCACTTTGCAGTTCTTGTCCACTTGTTCTGTGCCTCCAGAGAATCCTGCTGAGTTATGTGTGTGTTGCAGCTCTGAACAGGCATCATTTTCTCATTGCAGGTTTCCTTCAATGTGACTGTGAGCCTCTCCTCCTGTGAAAAAACCAAAAAGCACATTGTGATAAAACCACTGGGGCTCAATGATGCACTGGAAATGGAAATCCATCCCCAGTGCAGCTGCAACTGCCAGGCAGAGGCTGAGGAGAACAGCCCAAAATGCAACGAGGGGAAGGGATCCCTGGAGTGTGGGGTGTGTGTCTGCAGCCCAGGCTATGTGGGGCCACACTGTGAGTGCCACGAGAGCTCCCTGGGCACCAGCTCCTGCAAAGACTCAGCAGAGCAGAGCTCCTGCAGTGGGAGAGGTGACTGCTACTGTGGGCAGTGCCTTTGCCACCCATCCCTCTATGGAAAGGTGTATGGACCACGCTGTGAGTGTGACAACTTCTCCTGTGTGAGGCACAGAGGGGTCCAGTGTGGAGGTACCATCTTTGATGCTATTTTTACTGTCTGCACTCTAGAGCTTCTTCATCTCATTCTTAGCTTGTTAATCTATGTTTCTGTTTTATGTTCACTTGCAATCAATTCTGTGTTTATTGCACTTTGCTATTTCTGAATGATCTTTAGACTTGAAGACAAGGTTAAAAACTGTTTTCCTATTTTAAATCTAAAAATGAGGTACCTTGAACTAGTCCTTAGCCAGCCTTCAGTTGGCATGGCTTTGTTGTAGCCAGATGAGGCAGACTGAATTGCTATAAATGACTGTAGCTCCAAGGAACTTTAGGCAAGTATATCAGTGCCAGTGTACAATTTCACTCTGACATAATTATCAAAGCATAAAAAATAGTTATTAATTAACTCCTCTAAGCATAATTCTGTTCTTTTTGTCATATTAACCCAGTAACCTCGATGATTCTTGGTTTCTCTTAGTGAGATACAATCAGACTTTGAGAACTTGTACTAATTTTTTTCCTGGGTTATGCCATTGTAAATCAGAAGCAAGTCCATCAAAACAATAGGAATAGAATTAAACTGGCAGGAACCAGCAATGAGATTGTGCTGAACAGACAGGCTGAAATGATGCTGCTATAAATGAAAGAGGATTTGCCCATTAGGCTGTGCACTGTTGGGAGATAAGATCTATGTGGATGACTCTGATGAGGAGAATGGAGCTGCTCTGGCTTAATGCCAGGCTCAGCAAAAAAAAAATCAATCCTCACTTCAAACTGAAAATGGTGGAAGAGGAAGAAGAAAGATGTTTAAGAGTGAGAGGGGGAAATATTTGCTAGGAAAGAGAATGACTTTAAAGGCCATTATTCAGATTATTATTAAGGGAGTTATATGAAGTGTAATAAATGTTTTTTTATTTTTCCAGGCCATGGTGAGTGTGACTGTGGGGAATGCCTGTGCCACAGTGGATGGACTGGGGAATACTGTAATTGCACAACTGACACCAGTGCCTGCACTGCAGAAGATGGGACACTGTGCAGTGGGAGGGGTGAATGCATCTGTGGATCCTGCTCTTGCACCCACCCAGGGGCTTCAGGCAAAACATGTGAAAAATGCCCCCTCTGTGGTGACCCTTGCAGTTCCAGGAGGTAAGGTGCTGCTTTTATATCTTTGATGTTTGTATCACCCATTTCTCAAACTGCCTCTGCAGTGTGCTTACTGCCACCACCATAAATTGCATTTGCAGAGCAGAAGCCAAGAGCTTCTGTGCCCCCCCTTGAGAGAGGAAGTCCTAAACCATATATCAACCAGTTATCAGCATTACTTGTGTGCAATAGGATTTTATGGAAAACAATTGAATCACCTACAAGCAGCACAAGGAAAACATTGCATTTGTGCTGCTGGCCCTGGCTGTACAACTGATCAGAATGGTGGCCTCATATGATAACATCAGACAGATACAAATGGATTCCACTGAATAGAATAAAACCACCCCAGCAGAGCCACTACAGCAAAAATGAGGGTTCAGAGACAAGTTTGCATTTGTATTACCATTCTCATGCATATGAATTCATAAGGTCACACTGCCTGCTCATGCTTTACACATGTGCAAATTCAAAGTCTCAATTCAGCTAAGCCTGGCTGAATTAAAGGGGGCCCAACTGTGATCAAATGGGTCACAGTCTGCAGATCAAATCAGTGGGTAGCTCTGTGTCACATATAAATTGATGATAAATTGGTTGTAAATGGTGAAGTGCCTTCTGTTCACTGAGCATGCAAAATTTATGTAGCTTTCCTGCTGGGATGCTACAGAGCATGGCAGGAAAAGCAACCAAAACCATGTGTGACACAAAGTCAACCATGCTAAGTACACATAAGCCTATGCTTGTGTTGTGTGAACTCTTGCAGGGCTACAGTCAGCCCAAAGTGAGCAAGCTGCAGTAGAAATTTGAGCTAGAAGTTGAATTAAGCTTCACAGAATGCACATTTTTAATGGCAATGGGTTTGCTTGCATTAATATTTCATGGCTGTACTCATATCTACTCATTTAGGCTTGAGGTCCACTGCTCTTCCACACCATCACTGTGTCCTCATGCCTGTCATTGCAGTCCATGCTGTATCTGAGATGAGCAGCTATTCTGTGGCATATAATTTAATCATTACTTATGTTAGTGGTGAATTGGATCTAAAAAAAACCAAGCCAAAGAGTTTGTTCAAAGCTTTAAGCAAAGAGAACTTTGGTGGGCTCTAAACATGAAGGGCAATGCTGCTGCTTTGCTCTGTGCAATGTGGCAGAGAATAAGAAATAGAAAGTTACAGGATGGACATTAAATTAGCCTGTTTAAACATATATATTTTATGCAGTGTTAGATATTTTTTCTCTGTTTCAGTGTTTTCCCTTATGAAATGCAAGGCAGGGAAAGCCAGAAGAGAGAGAACACTGGGAATACCAGGCAGGGTAACCAAGAGAGCTGATAGGCCAGTTGAGAGGGGATGGAGATGAATGTTTGAGCAGCTGGAAAAAAGAGTATGGGAAACATGATAAATATGACAAAAACTCTAAGAACACTGAATTTGTCTCTATGAGATAGAGGCTATCCCATTACCTGTTGGCTTGTACTATTCACCATCTCCAAAGTGAGTGATAAGGTCACCTCCATCCCATGAAGATAATCTTGGCAGGCTCAGCACATTCTTATGAATACATGTAACTCAATTCAACAGGAGATGGGCACTTCTTTTGGGGATGTTTTCTTATTTTTTCTTTTATTTAAGCAGTTGATCCTTCAGGCTGCTTCTTGTAGCCTTAGCCCCTGAAGCTGGCTAAAACTATTCATGAAGAATCACCAAGATAAATTTTGCATTAAAAAGATTCATATATGAATTCCTTTTTCCAGGAATAAACTCTGAATATATCAAAATCCCCACTGAATTTCTGTGAAGGTTTTCAGTGACTTGGTTGAGACTCCATGTTTTTAAATAATATTTCATTCATCCCACCATTAAATAAAGCAAATAATTTCTCAAATCACATTAGTATAATTAGAATGTAAGCAAGTCATTCCTGAGACAAGTAATCACATTGAGGAGACATCTGTTGAGACACCTGAATAGTGTTTTTATGCATTATTCAACAGACATTCAATGAAGGCAGACTCATGGTAGGTGCCCCAGCTTGATCTCCCTGAAGCTGATTTCAGGTATTGTTCACCTGATAGGCATTCCTTTGGTTGATATTTACTGAGAGCTCAGCTCAGAGTATTTATTTTTTACAATTAATGTTATGTGTGAGTAAGTCTTTGATAGATCTAGATGAATAATGCCACCTGGAGTTTTGTCTGGTAGTTAGTAAGCTGGGAGAGAAAAGAGGACAGACAAGAGAGAGCTTATCATTGAGGTGGTGGGGTTTTTTTATTATTGGGATTTTTTTTTTAGTGGCCATGCCTATCATGTTTCTGAGAACTACTGTATCCACAGCACAAGACCTTTTGTTTAGCCTCTTTTAAAAATGCAGATGCATACGTCCTGGCTTTTATGTTGTTGTTTTGTGACAGGCAGAGATTGATGAGCCGCTGAATTATTTTCCACAGGAGCTGTGTGGAATGTCACTTAGCTTCCGATGAAAAGTCACCAGGAGAATGCAGTGAAAAATGCAAATTGGTTGATGCAACTGTCAGCACTGCAGAGGGTTTGTACGCTCAGTCTTCCTCTTCTCACTTTGCATGATTAGTGAGAGCTGTAGTAACCTTATATTTGAAAGTAACCTTGTTTTTTTTTCTGCAGTTGCTTTCTGTGGTAAGAAGGAAATGCACATCAGGGCTGGTGTTACCCTTCAGGTTAATTAATTGCATCACTCTCTGATCAGTTTGTGTATGAAATGCAGAATGTAATAAATAGCAGTCATGGAATCATAGGATGGTTTGGGTTGGAAGGGACCTTAAAGATCATCTAGTTCCAACCTCCCTCCCATGGGCAGGGACGGATATTTTTTGTTAGACCTTAAAGATCATCTAGTTCTAACCTCCCTCCCATAGGCAGGGACAGATATTCTTTGTTAGACCTTAAAGATCATCTAGTTCTAACCTCCCTCCCATAGGTGGGGACAGATATTCTTTGTTAGACCTTAAAGATCATCTAGTTCCAACCTCCCTCCCACAGGTGGGGACAGATATTGTTACCTGTCGTGGATNTTGGCTGTCATGGATTTATCTATACCTGGCACTGAGTGGCATTTCATGTCCTGAGAGTCTGGTGAAAGCCCCTGAGGTTTTCAGCCTGCACCTTGAGTTCCAGTGTGGCTTCTTCTACTGTACAAACACAAAACCAAGCTCCTCCAGTCCTTATGCAGGCTCCTGATTAGAGCTGATAACCAGATGCAGCACTTTGACCCCTGGTAAAGACAGAATCACACACAGAATCACAGAATGACCCGGGTTGGAAGGGACCTCAAGGATCATGTAGTTCCAAACCCCCTGCCTAGCAGGGCCACCAAACAAACACATCTACTAGATCAGGTTGCCCAGGGCTCCGTCCAACCTGGCCTTGAACATCTCCAAGGACGGGGCATCCACAACCTCCCTCGGCAGCCTGTTCCAGGACCTAACCACTCTCCTAGTAAAGAACTTCCCCCTAACATCCAACCTA
>VZTY01000179.1:0-40863 GCA_013400935.1 Turnix velox
TTATTTATTAAATAAAAAAATATTCTATTTGTATGTCCTGCTGTGTAGCTATATACACAACTCTTCTGGTTAAAAAGACATAGTATTTTTTATAGAATACATGTTCAAAGTCTTTTGTATTTCCTATCAAATTTGAAATTATGATTAAAAGTAGCTCTTATGAAAAATTTTTGTCCCTGTGAACCCAACCTATGTTTGGACAACAATCAGAAATGAACACAGTTTTTTAATAAAAAGAGGAAAAAGAAGAAAGAAAAAAAGGAAACCGAAGTCAGTATTTAACTTAATAAATTTAAATAAATAATAATAAATTTTAATTTCTGATTGTCCTGTTGCTAACAGAAATTTAAGAGCAATAAAAAAAAAAGAGACAGAAAACATTTCCCTGTTCATTTAGCTCAGTTAACAGAGAGAGTATTTTCCATGCTAATTTGGAAACGTTGCTAAAATTATTGTTATTTATTTTCTTCTGGGGAATTGGAATGAGGGTAGAGGAGAAGAGAGGGTAGATGGAGAACCAAATTTAAATGTTTGAAATACACAGTGGAATATACAATTTTTTAAAATGGAAGTAGTACAAAGTTGTGCAAAGAACCAGCATAAAATTTTCATTCCTTATAAATTCCACATATATCTTTAAATTAGTTAAAATTAATTGCCTAGAGCTAGGCCTATGTATTAACCCTCCCAGCATCCCCTGCATGCTGTGCTAATTAATGTTCTAATAGATTAGCTAAGATTAAAATAGGATGACAGAACATGCTGTCTGCAGTTTAAGTCTGTTTAGGATTTCGGCCCTATAAATGATGTCTAATGTTAGCATTATGATCTCAAGAGGTCTTTTCCAACATCAGCTTTTCTGTGATTCTACGATTGTGTCAAAAAGACCATTCTAATTTTACAAGATGCTTTTTCTGAAACCCTGTGAGTTACTAGTAATTTCTTCTGCTGAAACTTGAAAGGATAGTGCCCCTTCAGAAAATGCATTATTACTTTTAGGTTTTTACATATTTATTGCTTAAAATTAAGCTGACTTTCAGTGTACGCTACCACTAAGTGTGTTGGACAGCTGTCTTCGTCTTGACAGGATGAGCAAGACAACCAGGCTTGAACAGTCTGTTTTCAGTGGAAGAAAGTTTCTGATATTAGATTTCCATTTCATAGTGCTTAGATTTATGACGGGTAATAAAACTGTACTATGAGTCTTAATGTGTTATTTAGTGACACCTGAGGAACCAGGCATCATGTCATTATAGTATCCAAAAAGCTCTCAGCCCTTCTAGAAAATGTATTGAAAACCAAGTTGTGAGATTTTAATCACTTTGTTTTTAGGACTCTCTGCTGCACAAATATTTTTACATACGCTTATCCACACATAGGCAAGGGTGTCCTTTTACAAACATAGCCATTAGATTAATAGAAAAAAAAATTCTACCTGAGCTAACTTTTACAACTTTGAAGGGTGGCCAGGATATTTCTGCCCTGATTAAGATACTGGAAACTGAAACCATTAGATCCCCCTCAGAAAATACATACATTAAGGAGATAAAAAGTTTTAGTCTCATTTCCAAAATTATGTATGCATAATGTTTTTAAAAATACATATTTATATGCATTTATTTCAACAGATTTAAATTAAAAACAAGCCTTAAGCCCTAAATCTGCAAAAGATCCAGATTTCTACCCATTTCAATTGCAATTAGCTACTCATGTATGTAAGATGCTCTTTAGAAGTATTTATCTGTTACAAACTAACTGCTTCTCTAGGACTAAATGAGGCTTGTCTAGTCCAGCAATCAATGAAAAAATTCAGTAGTGATATGCTCAAGAGATTCTGAATCCTTATCATAGCATATGCCAGGAAATTCATGCAAATGTTGCATTTCTATGCCAAGATTTGGTCACTGCATGTGTCAAATGGATAGTCAGGGAGATACTTACCTACATCAAATCATATTATACACTCTCCAAGGCTTGGACTATATGTATTTTTCATCTTGCACAATACTGAACAGATGGACCTTGACTATCAGAATTTCCCATCACTCAGTATGCTGAGTTCTTTGTAAAGACTTCCCTGTTATGGAAAAGGGGAATAAATAAAGAATATTTTGCTGCCCCAATTACAGTCCTCTTTTAATGAGCTCCCTTCCAGACAATGCACTATGAGTCAGTCTTTGGATGCAATAAAAACCTAACACTTTTGTTTATTTTTGGTTCATAAGAATGCATCAATAATTTTGGTCTAGTTAGGGATTGTCTTTCTTACATGCAATTTTATAGGGGTAAATGTAAAAATAGACATGAATATATATGCATGCAAATATGCATGTGCATTTGTATGTGCTATTATATGTACATATTCCATATGTGTATGTTTTTAAATGTGCGAAAAGGATCCTTTTTACTTTCTCAGAAGTTGCTATTGTCTCCCGTAGAAACAACTCACAGATAAAATATCTCACATCAAATCAAATTGTGCATTGAGGACACTGCTGACTGTTATACCAATATCATAGATCTGATTTAAATATACACAATTAAGTAGGTTTCCACTGCAAGTCTAACCTCAGCTTGCTAGGTTATGGTACAGAAACACATATGGCAAATAGCATCATGTCCTCTCCCTTTTGACATAGAAAAATGAGTTACAGTGTGACTGGGAGTATTTATGCCAAATTTCCTAACTTCTGTGTGTTTAAGTGTTCCCCAGGATGTTAATATTATGGAAACTGGTGTTTTGATGTTTGATGACAAATCTAGTCCTGGAGCAACTATATTTTATTTATCTTATTTCAGGGGCAATTTCTTCCAGTGAGTCAGTTCTATTGAATAGTATAAAATAGAAAGACTCTTCCTTCTGGCAGGACAGGTGGAAATTTTATGCTCCAGGACTGCTCAATAATGATCTTTGGCTGCATTCATATACCCAGACACAGCAGTTAGCTGTTAATGTGGAGACAAGCAGTTTGGAAAATGTAATTCATAACTACACATTCTCACACATTCTTCAACTGCAGAAACTATTCAATCCTTGTCCACTTTTTGAAATACATAGTTTCTGCCTTTCATACCCTAGAAATTAATATTGTAATCATCATGCTTCAATTTAATATACAAGCAGGCATAGTTATCATAACATTCAAGACTAAGTTGTTAATAGCCAATGCAAGAAACCCATAATCTCATCACTTCAGCAATGGTTGTTTTATTGTTTTCTCATTTCAATCTCACAGCTCATCCTTCTCTGGTAGGATAACAATCATATATGGCACCATAGATTTTAAAATATTTTATAACTCCAATGTTGATATTCAAACATTTGCTTGGATTTTGGGTCTTGTTATTATTTTTATAAGCTGCATAAGCAATTTAAAACTGTAACACTCAATGATTCAGCATTTGCTCAGAACTAGAATATCAGAAAGGATATGTATAATCAAAGTAACATAAGCTTCAGCCTCTTTAAAAATTTTCCAGCTCTTGGATATGAACACACAAAGCTTTGTGAAAGATGGAATCAAGTCTAAATTCCATATTTCAAAACCTCAGTTCCAGTACATGAAAATTTAGTATTAGATGTGCCACATATTTTCTCAAGAAAAGTAAGGAAGAAAACATAACAATTTTTATTTTCCTACTTTAAAGGCATTAACTAATTCATATTGCTCTGTTCAGTTTTAATAGGAGAATTGGTATAAAAAAATCAGAATTATATGTTTCCAAATTTAGAAGAGGAAAATTAATTGAACTTTCTACATTTTTTCTGATAACATTAACAACATTATCCCACAAAATTTCCTCTGTAAGAATAGCAAATCTTATAAATAATTTAAAGATTTTTATCTCACATTAACTGCATAATTAGAAATTAGTTTTATACTTTCTTCCACAGTGCAATAGCCAATGAATGCTGTAAGTTCAGTGTTGTGTTCATATTTCCTCACATGACCCATATCTGCAACCTTCTGCAGAGAGAGTATCTCAGGGCAACAGATTCTCTCTCTGCAGACAGTGTGCAGCAGTGCATCTCCATTTTGGGTATAGCATTAGTAATTGAAAACAAAAGGCAATAAAAAATTAGTAAATAATTTTGAAAAAACAACCAACCAATCAAGGAAATCTTCATTGATTCTAATGTTTAAATTAGGATTAAAATGAGGTCAGCACCAGGCTGATAGTTTTGATGTAAGTTCTGCAGTGTGGTGAACATGAGACATCTATTGCACCTTCATATTATCCCTAGAAGACAGAGAATGGCTGACAGTTCCAGAACCTACTTGCGAGGACTTCATGTTCTTGGGTATGAACTGGTTTTGGCCATTGACATGACTGATATATAGGTCTTCAAGGCACTATTTTGTGTGCCTCTCCCTCTACACTCTAGATGAATTAAGTGTGAGGCCTCAGGGACAACAATGTGGATCTGTCCCTCTGTTTCATTAACACTCTCTTTCCTCTTGCTTTTCCACTTCCTCCCTCAGTCTGCTCCAAGGGAAGGTTGGCTCACAATAAAATTCAAAATTAGCTATTTAATTGGTATGATATATTAACCAGTTTTAAGGTGACTAAAACAATTTCACAAATTTAGTGTACATCCACAGTTATCCAGTTATTCTCATCTCTTTCTTATAAACCCCCTTAATATTATATTCTCTTATTTCCTCATGGATCTTCATAATTTCTGGCTCCTGCTAAATACAAGTTACATGTGGTCAAAACTGAGTTTTGTAGGTACTTACACCTTCATGCTCCTACCCAGAATCAAAAGGTTGTCATCATTTCCAAAGCTCATGAGCAGATGTTTCTACTCTGTCCTAGACATAAATTAGATCATAGAATCATAGAATAGTTTGGGTTGGAAGGGACCTTAAAGATCATCAGGTTCCAACCCCACAGCCATAGGCAGGGACACCTCCCACACATCAGGCTGCTCAGTGCCTTGTCCAGCCTGGTCTTGAACACCTCCAGGGATTGATGTCTACTTATGACTAGAATGGACTACAATTCTCATGCGTATGATCAAAAAAGATTTATTTAATTTTTCATTCATCAGGTTTAATATATATCACATTCCCACCTAGAGAGAATTCATCAGAATTTAGATGTTTATCAAACTGTGAGGCAATATCTCCTGGTAGACACGTGCAGCAACCAATACAGCAGGATCTTCTCTTCTGGCCTGTCCAGGTACAGCCGTGTGCATACTAGCAGCATCCTTATTTCACCAACAGAAATCAGTGCTGATGCCTGCTTTCAAGCACAAAGCTAAACTAGCATAAATGAAAATGCCCCTTTAAATGATACCATGAGTGGATGTATGCCGTGGTAACTTCTGTTCTCCCACGTGCTTTTTCTTTTTTAGTCCCTCCAGCAGACACTGGTTCTATTCTCAAACTCTTCCTGACACAAAAGCCTCTGGAAGATTTTCAGACACCAGTGCCTTTCAAAGTTACAACAACACCATTCTTCCACTACCTCTCCTCTCAGATCCTGCGTTTCAGACTCTGGAAATATCTCTATTTCTCAGGATCATGGAGATGAAACCTAAGAGGAGAGAGGGGGCAAAAACTTGCAGAAATATCACTATCTTTCAGAAAAAAACATTAGTCTCATCTCAGCTTTTATTTAAAGTCCTAAACTTTGAGCAATTCATAGAAAATTCAGTGGAAAGGAAGTTTCTGAGATGGTGCTTAGGTCCTCAGTGGCATAGGTATGGACCAGACCTAATCAGGAAGTCACAAAGCTGAAGTTAACACATATTATGTTAGCACATGACCAAGGCAGAGACAGTATACGTTCAAAGTCAGTTAAACACTAGGGTTATAGTGTCTATAGACTATTAAGGAAGGTTCATTATGTTATTGTTCTGCGTTTGTACTTATTTTCACTCAAAAATTACTACTATTTTAGCTCCATCTCTTTGTAGCCTTTCTTCTCTTGTTTTTTTTTTTAATATGAACTGCGAGATAATAAGCCTTCTTAAGTACATATATATATACACTTACATACACTTGTTAAGGTTTGACTCAATGAAAACGTGACTGCACTGCTTCTGAAGCACAAGCAAAACTTTTCTGCCATGGCCTCAACAGGACAAGGTAGGAATATTATACATTAGCAAGAGCTGCCTAGTTCTGTTTGCATGTTATCTTTTGTTTGTTTGCTTATGAACACTCTAAGAAGCGGTTGTTTAGCCTTCCTCTCCCTTGCCAATAAAACAAACAGAAATTGGTCTTCCAAACACTGGAAGAAATTGACTTTACGAAAGATTTTAAAGTATCCTAGCAGACAAACAGAATTTGACAGTCTGACATCATGGCACAACTAGTGTGAGACACAAGTGTCACCTGTAATTAGATTTCAATTCTCAACCTTTCCAGCAACCAACGACTCTAGTGCATAAAAAGAAGATTACAACTAGCAATCAAGGTGAGGATTATCTTTCTAATTTTAGAATTTAGTTCTGTTCCAAAACTCAAAGAAAATAAAAATGGAGTTTTAAACTTATATAAAGGAAGATATATAATTAAATTTAAAAGATATAAATATGGTCACCAAAAGAATGTAATTAAATATTTCAATCTTACTGAAGTGATTGATTTTATTTCTAAGTAATATTTTCAAAGTATATGGACGTGGTTTAATGCAAGTCATAAAGCAATCACCACATAGAATGTTGCTTACTCACTCTCAGTGTAATGAGGGGCAGAACTGGAAGTGTTCAAGTAAGAAAAATAATGGACTGAGATAAAAACAATTTTAAAATTGAAAATAGTGATGACTGTAATAATAAAAAAAATAATACTATTATTATTATTATTGCTCCTATTATAATCAAGGGTAATGAAAAAGGAATTAAGAAATAGATAAAACACAAAAATCACACAGCACCTCATTCGTTCTCCCATGGTGGGATGAGAGAGGCAGTTGAAATAGTAAAACTGAGAAAACACAAGTGTTTGTGTAAAGTAAAAACTATGAGCATGTGAAGGAAAACAAGGTATTCATTCAGCCATGGCTAGGAAAAAAGGGCACCATCATATTTAATGACAACAAGGTGAAGTTTTTTAACCCAAATAAGCATAAGAAAGTGCTGGACTAAACTTTGGATAAGAATCACTACATGTGCCTGAAGAGAGAAAAATATCTCAACCTGGGAAATTTCCTCTGTGATATTTAATTCTGCCTCAAACAGAGAATCTAGTATGCTGAGGCTTTGGTCAAAGGGAACAAAGTTTTTCTCTATAAAATCTGATTCCTGCCCTAGAAAGTTAACAGAAAGTCTCTCTATTGAGTTCCATGGGCCTTGGATCAAGCCCCAGATAAGCTGTTTATTGAGAACAACCAAAATAAATTGAGAAAAGNGCCCCTTAAAGGGAAAAACAGCTTCATTAGTTGCTCATGAAAACAGCCAGAACATAAACACAACATGCTCCATTAAAATGGTAAAATTAAGCAAGTCTTGTCAGCTTTAGTAGTTGCATTTTGGTTCTGATTTTCATTTCCTTTCAGAGCATGCATGTTGATGCAGCTGCATTTCAAGGACTTTTTCCTTTTTTCTTGGCTTAATTTTAAGGTGACTATGTGGACACCAAAAAATGGTGCATCAAATACTGTACACATAAATCATTGCTGCTCTTTGAATTTATATACTTAGACTCCCACATCAGGATTTGTCCCTTTTTGTATTATCTGCATGTAAAAAATTTCTCTGGTGATTTCACAGCATAAAACCTGATGTAAAGTCCAGTTAATAGTTTAGCTCTTTTCTAGTACTTTATATTTTGTCATTGTGGTGTTTGAATGTGTCCCAGGCAAAACACAATGGATTCCTCTAGATCTAGTTTTGCTTTTAATCTTCATAATTCTCTCCTTTCTTACTGGCTATGTAACATTACAATACTTACATATCAGTGTGCAGTGTTACAAGCATCATGAGGATGAAAGGACAGAAAAGGCAAACAGTAAGGTTAGTAATCTTTTGCAAAGCTTTTTTCTTCAAGGTAGTTTCTTTCACCTTCAGTTTTCTTTCATCTTCTTTACCAAACTATGCTGGTGAAAAAAGATGCAGTTCTTCTGGTTTTCATCAGTTTTCGCAGTTATCTTCTGTGTCATCCTTTAATTTCATATACATTTTTATTTCTTATAATATTAGATGTGTAGTTGAATCACTTGATAAAGAGGATGGTTGCTAATGGTACCCATCTACTTAAATCATTAAACTGTGTTTCTGTTATTAGATACTGCTAAAGGGGTCCACATCTTCCTCTTGAGATACAGAAAATGCTTAAGCATTTCACATCAAGTCAAAGTTTAGCTTAAATATTTTGAACTTTGGTCAAAGGATGTCAATAAATCAAGATTACAAACTACATGTGCACTTTGAAGAGAGATAATCTAGAAATGTAAACTGATCACAAAGTACTATTTTTATTATCATAGTAATTTTCTGGGACACACATCTTTGCATAGGTTTAATCTGTAATATATAGAGCTGAGTGAGATTCTAGGCAGTGATTTCTCTTTACTTCACTTTTGTGCTTTCAAATAAGGAGTTCTTAATGTGTGTTGCAGAAGGTCTTCTATCCCTGTTGTGATTTATAGCTAGCAAACTGCTGGGGACAATTCCATTTGGTGGATAAGAAACACTATCTCGTTTATCTTTATAACATATCTGTTGCAAATTAAACTAAAAACATAGAGTTTGCACACTAAAATGGTTACACTGCAGAGCAATATGCCTATAAAACAGCATGCTAACAAGCACGATATGATAAATGAAATGCAATAAACTTCTATAATTTCAGCTCCCAGAGGCAGATGCTGAAGTTATCACCTTTTGAGTTTCACTTGATGACAGCCTCACAGTGTCTCCAAGAAACTACTCTCTGGACTTGCATCATGAGAAGTGAGCATCTACTAGCATACACTCAGTTAACCTCACATATGCTGCATCTGAGATAAAATTTGTAATTCATACAATCAAATGCATGGCAGTTAACGTGCTTGAACTTCCTGTTTACTCCTGTACAGGTCTGTCTTTTTTCTTCAGTAGATGGCAGCAGCACAGACTAGTCAAGTGTCATCCCCTGCTTCAATAATGATGTTGTACAACAACTTTGCTTAAGAAAAAAAAGGAATCACAGAATGTCAAGGATTGGAAAGGACCTCAAAAGATCATCTAGTTCAATCCCCTCTGCCAGAGCAGGTCACACAGAGCACACTTGCTATGCCCAAGATGGCTTCCATCATATCCTTCACTGTTTGTAAACAGGTCTGGTAAGGCACTTTCTCTAGACAGCTCCCTAGTCAAGGGTGTCAGGAAGTTATGCTAAATATATTCCAGAATCCTCTTAGACTGTTTTCTCTCTGATGTACTGTGTTCCTAGTAGATATCTGTTAAGTAGAAGTCCTTATAAGTCATTGTACAACTTCTCCCAGATGCTTATAGGATCTGCTTCTTGATGCTGACTCCCTCCATCATATCAGCCTTTCTGACCTTCCCTGTCCTTCTTAGCCACAAACATTAAACCTATTTTCATTAAATTGTAGACATTCATAACACTCTCCAAAATACAGGAACACTCTAACACATTTCCTGCCTTGGTTATCCCTTCTGAAGTGTTTCTAGCCATCTATTGAAGAACTCTGGTCATGTGTGATTGTGACTATATCAGAGATTTCCTGCTGTGCAGCAGCTTCCAGCTTCTCCAGCAGCCCATGCTGCCTGCATTAGTGTAGAAGTGTATTAGTTCGGTTACTGATCCTACAAATTATTTTCTTGGTAGAAACTCTAATTTTCACCTGACTATTCTCAGGGACAGCTGTAATTTCTAGCCCATCAATGACAGTCACATCCCACATCCCTCCATTCCCAATGTTAACTGAACCAGCATACCAAGGGACCTCATTTAGCATCCCTTTCAAGAAAATGGTATGACTCCTTCTAGGCTTACCTATAAAGGCGCTGGTTTCATATCCTTCACCCTCCAAACTCCGTCTGCATCTCTTCCAGTGAGTGATTTAGTCCCAGGACTATGAAAATACAGTTGTGTATTCAGTCTGGTTCAGTAAATATTTCCCTTACTTATATGTAGAGATTGAAAGCTAGGAGAGTATCACCCACCTTAAAGGCAGGTGCAATGCAAGAGGAGGGTCCTCACATGACTCAGTGGAGTTGCTTTAGTATTAAATTGTAACCTCAGATTTATACCTTCTATGCTCCTAAAAATAACTCTGGGCATCCAGGGTCTTCAGCCTTTAAGATTTCTTCCCTTTACACACTCAATACAAGAAATAGAATAGTAGATCTCCACAGTAAAAAATTGTGTCTCTTAGGGAAAAGTAGAGTTTAAAATGAAGAAGGCATTCTCAGTTCCAGTGCATATATTATATCCTGAATTTTTTACTTAGTATACTCTGTTAGTATTTACTCAGGTGACAGACTATCCTGATTCTATGAGATGGGTAATTTCCTTAATGTAGAAAAACAACCATAGCTTTAATTTTTGGCAAAGCTCAGATGCATGTGATGAGAAATGGTAAATAGTTCATAGGTTTAAATGCCGTGGGATAAACTAAATGGTGCTGAATATGCTCCTGAAATCCATAGCTGAGGTTCTACCTCTGCATTCATTTTTCAAGGGCTTAGGTATTGCAAGTGCTTTTGTTTCTCCTTGCTATACTTCACATGGTTGATCTGTATCTAAAATCATCCTCCATAGTCTACAGTAGCAATATTAACTTATTGTATTGAAGCTTTGCTTTAGGTTTGAGTCATGATAACTGCTGGCCTAATTTAAAAAACCTAACCAAATAACTAGACAAATAATAGAATTATCTGTGTTACAGTTTATAAGCATAAATGTACTCTTCACAAAACTGTAAGCAAGAAAAGAAAAAAATCTAAATCTTATTGACTGCTGGGTCAATGCAACTCTTGAAACTGTAAAATATGAATGAGCAGTCTTTGAACAGAGTAAGATACTAGAAACCTTTGATCAAATCTGGAGTGCATTTCTCCTCTGCCACTCACTAAAAAGAACAAATAGAGGATAATCCTCAGATAATCAGCCCTGTAACCATACGGGCTTCCTCTCTGTAACCTAAAATCTAAATATACATTGACCAAATGACAAGGTTCAGAAGACATGATAAATCTGATTCATTCAAGCAAGTAAACAACAGAAAAGGAAGAGACTTATTTAGGTCATTACAAAGGGGCTGAGTCACAATTAACAGGTGAAATTTCACAATAACAGGTGAAATTTTTCACCATCAGAAATTTTTCAGTTACAGAGAAATATGTCAGACTGTGAAAGATTCTGTATGAGGAAGCAAAAAATATCCTATTGCTTCCATAAAGCTAGATGCGGTCAGGTGTTGATGAAAACAATAAACTGGGTACAGAGGATAGAGGAATTAGATCAAAAAAATTGAAGTGCTATACTTGTAGGTAGATTTCAGCAAAAGCACTTGAAAATGTTTGGGAGGATCGTGGGATATTTTTAAAATAAATTTTAATTTCAATTAATGTTTAAGACAGTCCTTTTCTCTGGTCTTACTCAGCCTTCTCAGGTTTCTCTAGGTCCGGAAGCCAACAACATTAATTTTCTTGGAGGGGAAGGACTTGCAAAGAAGAATGGGTTTCCTCCAAGTCCTAGGTTTTCCACTGGGAGGACATGCTGTTTAATGGTGGGTATTTCCTCCATTCTGGTAGTCCTAGTATACCAATTTTTTTTTTCAGACATGGAGTATTTTTTTTTTTTTTAATATTAAAGCAGTGGTATGTTATTTAGACATGACATCTATTTGCCTTGCAGAAATGTACAATAGCATCTGAAGACCAATAACATGTTTACTCTGAGCTGGAAAACTTCACTTGCTCTATAGCCAGCTGTTTGAGTTTAGTGCCTCTGGAGGGCAATTCATCCCATTTTATGAGTATTTAAGAGGGACACCTACAGAAAATTACTCATCTTAGCTATATTTATGCATTAACAGTGGAGAATCTAAGGGAATAACTTAAATTGGACACTCAATTTCAAGGCAGCTAAACCTAGAGGTGAATCCCACCCTTTGTTACTATACAGTATATGCCCTCATCATTCACAGATACCATGTCCAGCTGAAGATAAGGATTTTCTGGTGACTAAACTAGCCTTTATGTGTCAGCCATTCCACAAAACTCATCTACATAAAGGAGCTAGCCTACTGAACTTGCTAGGACTTTTCAGTTCACATCATTATTACAGAATTTACAGCTTTTACAAAGTACTGCATACAGGGACTTCTGACCAAACCCTAGTGGCAAGAATAATTTTTACTTTACAAGTTAGAGGTTTATTTTGATGTATTCTTGGTCTTCTCATCTTTTAGTCAATATCAGTATCAAAAAGCCATTTTTCATAGTGTTCAAGGAGGAAATATTCAGAATGAGTGCAGGATGCAGATTCCCTACTTCGTGAATGAAGACATAAGAAGCTAGTCACAAAATTAAGAAGAATAATTAAGGCAGACAGGCAGGCAATGTATTTTTATTTGAAGTTCATTTACCATCTCTTTTGTCCCTCTTAAGGAGAACAATGTTCTTAAACTTCAAAATTTCTACAAAGGACAAAATCAATTTCAAATGTTGATGAATATCCATTTAGCAGGTTCTATATTTCTAAAATTGAGCAACAGGAATATCAGGGACTCCATTCTACTTTCATATATGTTACTTAAATCTAGAGTAACTCCACTGTAACTAGTGTAGTCAATGGATATTCCTGATTTACTCTTATAAGGTGGAGAAATAATGGGCCTTTAGTTGATCGGCAAGACACGTCTCAATGTAGATTTTCCTTCAGAAATCATCTTGCTGCAGTAATTCAAAGAAAAATTAATAATAAGATTCAAACGTCACACTAATGAACACAATAAACACCACAGTTAAAGGAATTGTATACCAAAAGTTCCAAAAAGCCTGGAGAATTGCATACAGATGCCTCATAGTTTTCATTCCGCATGCAGATCTAAATAATTCCATTGTTGAATGAGTCCTATATGTAAACATTTTCCAATTTCATATTCTGGAGGTCCTCCTATGAGTCATGAAGAAGAAAGGACACTTTTTGATCACTCACACAGCTGTCATGAAAATAAGCTACATTCCCAAGTTTCTGTATATTATATAGGAAAGGTGGGAGTAACACTGTGCTGCCAACAACTACCTTCGGTCAGAGAGGGACTGGAAAAAAAATAGTTTCTTCCCCAGACTTAAATAATTCATTGGTTGAAGCACTGAATGCTTCTCAGGTTTTTTCATGCATTCATAGATTTCCTGTGATACTTTTGCTGACAATAAAATTTAAAACAAAACAAAATTAAACAAAAATAGACCTAGCCTTCCCTTAAAGAGGTAACCATGAGATAAGAAGTTCTTTGTAGTTTCAGAAAGCTTCTATCATATTGAAGAAGATTGCTGTCTTCTTGGTAGTAACTTTTATTGTAGTTGAAATACAAAGAGTTTCTATTATATATTTTAAACATTTTTTCAGTCTTTTATCTGGAGTTCTTTGATCAAATATGAGCTATGGGGAATTCAGAAAAAGCTTTTTTTTTTCACTTTCCATGTACTCCTTTTGAAATCAAAGTGATGAGGTTATCATGTTATTAAGTGCCATTGTTTGACAAAAGTAGGCACAATATTGATAAGAGCGTAATTGACCCTTATTCTCTTTAAAGTTTTGAATTTTATTGTCTCTGGCTAAAGAATTGTTTCAAATCATAGTTGTTTCATCTCTTAAGGCAGTTATTTTCTTGATAACAACAGGCATAGAATTGTCTTACCATTGCTATAGGATCTTAGAATTTTGAGATCTTAGATTTGTTAATTTTTCACAGGTAAATGAAGAGACAATACTCTGCAAATACTGTCTCCTCTGGGACAGAAACTAAGAATCACAACACTAAGAATCTTTCAATAGTTTACTCAGCAAATTCTGGATTTGTTAAGAAATGAGGAACAACTTGGGNTGATAATTACCCATATATTAGAGGGGGATCGTTTTCGACTAGACATAAAATTTTGATACCTTAGATTTGTTAAGTATTCACAGGTAAATGAAGAGACAATACTCTGCAAATACTGTCTCCTCTGGGACAGAAACTAAGAATCACAACACTAAGAATCTTTCAATAGTTTACTCAGCAAATTCTGGATTTGTTAAGAAATGAGGAACAACTTGGGAACCCATAATTCCACAGTATAGTGATTCCACACACAATGTGGTAATTCCACAGCGCTGAAATTCTGTCTCTCCAATTGTCTTAGAGCTGCTTGATCTGCCTTCTCCCAGTATTCAGCAACATCCATCAAGAATGGTCTCTTAACTACACTATTAACTTGATGCAAGGCTAAAGTAACTTTTCTTCCAATTTTAGTGTTGGACAAAGCCTTCATTTGACTTGATTGTCTTAATCAGCTAAAATGGTGGAATGGGAAAATTGGCTTGAGTGCCCGTGGAAGTGAAAAAAAAGAGGTAACTTCCTTGTGTGAATGTTTAGCTGACTTTGTGTCATGTTACTTCACTACACGTGGTATGGGGAATAACCTCTGAAATTTTCATCCTTTTATTATTAAGAAGAAAACAAATATTTTGCACGTTTGTAGCAAAAAAATAGGAGTAGGAGTGTAAGAATGCAAGCGAGGATCATTCATCCCAGCATGCCATCAGGAAACTGCTGAAGACAGAAGGATAAATGGTCTGGCATCTTTGACTAGGCATCGGATTGTATAATATAAATATATCTAAAAAAGTCAAGCACTGAAGTCCTTTGTCAAATATCTTCCTGTCAGTTCCTTAGTTGATTTAAAGTTAGACCAGAGTTAGCAACAGTTCTGTTTGTTCATCAGTACTGTTTGAGCTGTCAATAGACAGTGTTGCTGGGTATGGTATGAGAGTTAAGTCTCAGCAACCTCTTAAAACAGTAATTTATTTCCTTTGTTCAAGTTTGCAAAGTTTTATTGTCATCTAGGTAGTGACAAAGGGTTTTGTATGCCAGAAAAAAAATGTCAACTGAAAAAAAATTTAGAAGTTAATGTAAAAAAATAAACTTGTGAAATAAAGATGAAAATATAAAATTAGAATGAGGTGTCCTTTCTTGTTTATCATGACTTAATATTTTTCTTTTTCTCAATGTAAAAGAATTGCTGTTTTTCCTTAGTAACTTTCTGAATGATAAATTTCCTTATGAAACAATGTTGTTAGTGTACACCTAGATCAAGAAAGCAATTCTGATAGTGTCTAGAAACATTTGATTTTCCTCATCATTCTGCACTGTAATTCATCATCACAATGAATGCTGGATCATATATATATTTCTGACTAACTCAGATAAAAGTCTATTCACGAAAGCTATATTTCTCAAAGTAAAAGTTTGCAGCTGTAGTTAAGTATCCAAACTGCTTGATACTGAAGAAGAGCTATGGGAATTTCTTGTACCTGAAAAAATGTCAGAGTTCACTGTGATGCTGTCTGAAAAATTCAAGTAATCATGACTATGTGTAAGAAATATTTGGTGAAAGAGATACAGAAGAAGTATGCGTTAAGTTTCATTAAGCTATTTTTCAGAAAATACTTAATAAAATATCTTTAGAGACTGAAAAGAGGAGAGCTTGCACAAGTGCATGCATAGAAATAGATATTCAAGGAGATTTCCTCTGTCTATTTAAGCTTTATTTTTGATTTTACATGTTTGAAGTTTTCATCTAAGAATATTCTAGCTCTTTTTTTCCTCAAGAGTTAGCAAAAGAAAAAGATTAAAATAATTTAAAAAAAATTATAAAAAAAGAGAGTGTGCTGTGCTCATACATATCTACTATTTCTTGAGTTAGCTCAGAATAGGAGGTGGAGCTTCCTCTTCCTTTTTCTGTCATTAGTTTCTTTGAGATTCACATCTTTTGTTCTTCAAACTCTCCTATTTGAAATTCCTCTCTTTAAGTCAGCAGGGAGCAAGGGCTGATGAGCCCCAGCCTCAGTTAAAGCCCTAGGGCAAAGAATCTTTTTCTTGAAAAGTAGTCCTATAGTGCTATTTTATTTTTCCCTGAAATGTATCCTGGATATGTTGATTTGTAAAAGGCTCTTTTGAGTATTGCACTTGTCCTCTTCTCTTTATAGTTTTCTGATTTTTTTTTTAGATTTTATTTTTCCTTACTCCATTACAAGTTTACAGATAGTTTATACCATTTTTAAATTTTTTGTCCTCAGAATCTCCATCATATTTTTTTCTGTTATGTTCACTTTATAGATTTTTATTTCCATTCTGTTTTACTTTCCTTAAACTGACATAAGATCAGAGCAAACATTTGCCACCTGGCTTCCTAGATATTTAGTGAGAACAAGTATTGAATACTATGGTGCATATTCATTCACAAGGGATTTTTACTGGGACACTCCATACCACATTTCATTTTTTAAAGCAGCACTTAAAAAAATGTATGTCATGTATGTCTGGGAATTTTGTTAAGAGACAAGAAGTAAATTTTTCTGCAGTATTTTTGAACATATCCTAGTTTCCTTGTTTCCTTCTGTATAGCCTAGTACTTAAAGCACTTAAGTGCTTAAGTGTGAATGTGCTTAATTCTGTATCTTCTATTAACGGAGAGAGAACCCTATCCCCCAAATATATGTAAATTCATTGCTTCTGTTGAGGCATTCCTAGTTACACACTGGCTCATCAATATTCATAAGGAGAAATCATGAAAAGGAAGACATAATTTGGAAGCCTAATACTTCTGATACTTCAGTGAAAAAAAGGAAGCCTGTATTCTAATCCTTGTTTTCCTCATTTATGTCTTCAGTTACCAGTCAAAAGGGAAATCTGGGGTTTTCTCATTTTGCTGGTACTGCCATTCCACTGTAGTATAACATTTCAGTCTTCAGAAGCAACATATTCACTCCTCACAATCCCGTGAAATTTTTTGTATCTGAAAGGCCTACAGTAAATGATGTCTGGTATTTATTTCTTGTTAAAAGCAGAGCCCTGCTTCTTGAATGGGGAAATTATCCCTTTCAGAAATGCTCTATTCAATCACAGTTAATCAAACAGTTTTGTTTACTTATGTGAATTTCCTTCATTTTGCTTAGTTCAGTAGACTAGTTTGGATTTTGATATTAGCCATTCTGAAAAGCGTGTGTGACATTTTGCTATAAGAGGCTATTGTTTGCTACACATATTGATTCTGAAATGTTCCCCAACCAATGTTAAAGATGCTGAAAGCACCCATAGTCACTGTAAGATTAATTTGTATGTGCTTTGCTTTTCATTTTAATGTATATTCCTTGTCCCTGCTCTCTGGCACATTCAATGTGTCTGCCTATTCTTTAACACAGATCTTCAGAATAAATATATTCCACATCTTTTACTCTAATGTAAATGATGCGTCTTATTCCCTTTCTAATTTTGGCATGGAGGTAGTGGGGAACAAGTTATATATGCTTTTATCAGTCAAATTAATTTCATTTCTAGTAGAAAGTACTATCTTCATTATACTAGCTGTAATCCTCGTCTTCCCAGTTGTAGGAAACTGAATCTCCATATATTACTTCTTATGCAGTTTAAGAAAATGAAATTTTGCTGTTGAGTTTGTATTTTCGATACTACTACATTCTTCTTTGTGCAGTCTCTGCTGGTTTTGGGCAAAAAAAATTATGCTCACTACAAAACCTCACACTCCAAAGGAAGTGTTGAGAGGGCTTTAGAGTACAGTATGTCATTTGAAATGTTCATAATACTACTCAAGAACTGATGAAAATCAGCAGGACCAATAAAAAGAAATAAAGGTTCTCCATGAGAAAATGTGGAAAGAGTGAACCTGAAATATTTTGTCATTCCAACAAATACTGACCAAAGAGAAAAGTTCTTATTGCATAATTTTGAATTTAGCTATTTTCATAATCTTAAATGGTTTAATTTTGAAAAAGTAACCATATTCCTTTTAACATGAAGTTTTAAAGCCACTTCTGTTTATATTTCTAAATATTAATGTTGATTATTATGATATTTATATGGCTGTAACATGATTTTTTCAAAAACTCAATCTAATTATTTCTAACTATTTTGATTATGCCCCAATGATGCCTCAGTATAAAATTCAAGTAGTTAATCAGTTATTCTAAACATTTTGATCCTTTCTTATTAAAGGAATTGGTTGTGTTTAGGGACATAATTTCAAATGTCAAGTTGTCCTCTTTGTGTTTTCATTTGAAATTAAATTTTAATTTGAATTACTACATCTTCCTGTAAAATATACAATATTTGTTGAATGGCTCAAAAGGTGGAACAGTTTGCAAGGAAAGGTAGTGGACTAACTGTTGCTGGGAAATGATAAGGCAACATCTTTATTAAAAAAACTGACTTCCTTGCAGATTCTGTGAGGCATTTATGACACATGTGACATAGAAGTGAAAATTCTCAAACTCTAGGACTATAATCTGATCTTTTGGGGTGCTAAGTAGGTTGGATTTTTGTGGATTTGTTTTTAAATCAATCCATATATCTCTTTAAGAATGTTCACACAAACTATTTGGCACTTAATCCTGCTTCTCACCTAGGCTGAAGGTGCCTATAGAAATAATAGAAGATACATTCAAAATAGGTAGTCTCTCCTCTGCTGTATATTTGGTTTCCAGAAATCATGGGTATTAGGACCTCCTGAACCATAAACTGTATAGAGCATGGTATTAAAAACATCTTAGGGTGGATCTTGCTTGCTTGTGGACAAGCTAAGGATTCACATTGATAGGCACATCTGTCTCTGGTCTTTATTAGGATTTCATAATTAATTTATGAACATCTATTTTATTCCATGTTAAACAGATTCTTCCTCATTACTTAGGTATAGTCGGCAACTCCTAGTCAATCATTAAGATCATTTAATGTACACATAGCCATCTGGAAACTAGGCATTCAGTTTCAAATAGTCATCTAGAGTCTTTCTGCAGTCAGCAAGTCATCAGAAGGACACACAAGGCACTTCCAGAGGACCATTTAGCCTTAGATAAATAACTGATCATCAGAATGAATGTCTCCTTAGAGATGCCTCTTTTTGGCTGAACAGGGAACACAGATAAATAGAATAACATAGACATCCTGTTTTCACATTGCCATCTTTAAGAAGAATCATACCTTTATTGACAAAAGCAGCTTCTGCTCTGCAAATCCTGACTCTCCTCTCTTCGCTGACATGAGATTAGTGATCAATACTCAGCTTTTCTTCTATTTAATGTGTTATCAAGTAAATATGAAAACTATGCTTGCAATCAAATGAAACACTTTTGGTCCAGCCTAGCTTGTACTCACAGGCTTTATCAAAAAACCAAATCAGCTGCATCCAGACTAGCCTAGAACTATACTATCTCCCATCTCTGCCTGACTGAACTCTGACAAAACAGTTATATAAACTAGTGTCAACATCACATGACAATTAAAGGTTGATTGCAGAACATTTCTTTTGGCCTGAATCCTTTCCTGGTTAGTCTAGTGCAAGCAATAATAATACCTCTGGTATGGGTATGTTCGATGAGCAACATTATTTTATAAAATTACATGTTTTCAAAATTTGTTAGAGTTCTAAAGAAAGCTCTGAAGCTTCTGCCAGCTTACCAGAAAGGAAGCAAACACTAGATAACTTTTATCTCATGACCACCACTCATCATGCTGTTTCTTGTCTTAATCTTCTCATATATTTTGCAAGATTTAAAGAACAAAACCCTTTTGATTTTTTTTGGTGTACCTTCCAATCTCCAGCAAAGTTTTAAAGTTCAGTTGATGTTATTTATTAAAAAATGATTTTACATAAAATTAAATACATTAAAACAACCAAATAACCAAAGGGACTCATTTACATGCAAACTGGTTTGAAAATAATGGGATTTAGGTTTCTTTTCTTTTTTTCTATAAAGATGATTTTCCTGAGTTACTAAATATAAAGAAATTTTGCTTTTAATAAGTAGGTTTAGTAGTTATCTTTAGTTACAGTGATCCTACCCCAGCATTCATCTTCAGGGAAATTTTTTTTTTATTCATAACTTGTTACTTTGTACTTGTATTTTTTCTTTTTCTTAACTCATCTTTTATGAAACAGCAGGCTACACTTCCAAGAATATGTGAAAGAAAGGGAATGCAGGGGTCAGATGTACACCCTTAACTTCTTTCAGCAGTGTTCATTAGGAAACCAGAGTAATTTGGTTAGATGGCCCAGTAGAGGGAATATTCAACCTTTAAATAAATACACAATAAAAATAGCACACTGTTACTATAGGGTTACTGGACTGTAGCACTAAATGAACTGAATAAAATTTTATGGCTTCTTAACATGCTGAGGTTTTGCTGTGTCGTCCATCTTGTAGGCTAACAACTCTTCCCAGGCTGCTATCAGTGAAACTAATAGTGCGGATGGAAATTTTATGAAAAATGGGAAATCTACATTGGTTTTATATTGTGTCAGTGAAATGAATAAAGACCATATTTTGGCACTAATAGCTAATGGTAGAAAGTGTGGAGGGAGGGAGAAGGAAAGAAATGCCACATTTTCAGCTTTTGAATTGATGGTTTTTAAAGTGTTGGTTGTAATTACGATATTTGAATGTCATTATCATCAAGCTGATAAATTATGTAGTAAGAAGGTGAACAACGTGGTGTATTTAAGCATCCTAGATGTATTCCATAAGTCTCCTTGTAACTCACAGACTCCTGTGTTAATCACATGGATGCCACAGATACATTGCCCTCACTGCAAGGTTAAATTTTCATACTGCATCTGTCAAGGAGGGGAGGAAAGAAACCTCAAAATTACCAATCATACAGCAGAACAATGATAACAAAGATTCTTTACTCACTTACAACTAATTTCTTGATCTCTCTCAAGCAGTCACATCATCATAAATTCGATATCAGACTTCCTTAGACAACATAGTACCTAAAGGATGAAAGGATGTGCAAGAAGCAGCAAGTACTGACCAGCACTTAGCTTGGTGGGGTCATTCTTCAGAAAAAACAGTCTCTGGGTGGCTTCTGCTTTAATTTCTGAATGAAAAAGGCAGGAAAAGTTTACTTTTTCAATTTTTGGAGTTGGAAAGAGCAAATCTGAGTTTTTAAGGAAAATCAGTGTGCAATTCACTTTCTAGGAATAGTGTCTACCTCTTGAATAAACACCCCAAGAACATCCTTAGATAATTTAACAACATGCTCCAAATGAGTATAAATCTGCACTTGCCAAAATATTGTATCTGCTAAATATCTGCTAAATCACAATCTCAAAGAAATCAGTTATATTAATTACTTTCCTAAGATTATTCGTAATATATTTTTCCTGAAGATTTTGCCAAGGGGCGTTTACCAAACTAATATTATTTTTAATTCTAGACAAGTAATCTAAGTATTCTAGTATATTCCATCTGTAGGTACAAGGAGAGAGAAAACCAAATAAAGATAGAGAAATAAGGACCAGAAGGAAAAAATTCTAGGAAAAGGGAAGGAGAATAAGAGAGAAAGAGAATTCCAGAGTAAAAATTAATTTATTTAATCTTTGTTGAAAAATCACAAAAAAGCAAAAGTATTTATCCTCCTGCTTCACATTTAATCTTGGCACTTTATTAAGATCTCTATTATCATAGAATCATCACTTGAAAGGAACCTTTAAAGGTCATCCAGCCGTACCCCATCACAGGAAGCAAGGACATCTCCAACTAGATCAGGTTGCTCAGACTCATCAAGCCTGACTTTCAGTGTCTCCAGGGATGGGGCCTTCAACTCCTCTCTGAGTAGCCTATTCCAGTGCTTCATCACTTTCATGGTGAAGAACTTCTTCCTGATGTTTCATCTAAACTTACCTTGCTCTAATTTGAAGCCATTACTCCTCACCCTATGCTCCATACCCTGACAAGCAGACCCTCCCCAGCTTTCTCATAGGCCTCCCTCAGGTACTGATAATATTCTGTAAGGTATCCCCAAAATCTTGTCCTCTCCAGGCTGAACAACTCTATCTCTCTCAACCTGTTTCTATAGAATAGATGCTCCAGCCCTTTGGTTCATATCCGTCTTGTGCTGAGGGCTGCAGAGCTGCATGCAGCATTTTAGGTGGGACCTCACCAGAAAAGACAGAGGGGAAGAATCACCCCTCTTGATCAGCTGTCCACAGCTCTTCTCATGCAGCCTATGATACTTCTGAGTTGAGAGGACACATTGTTAGCTCATGTCAAGCTTTTTATCCACCACTGCCACCAAATCCTTTTCCACACGGCTACTCTCTACCACAGCATCCTCCAGCCTATATTGATAGTAAGGACTGCCCCATCCCAAGTGCAGTACCTTGCACTTGTCCTTTTTTGACTTCATGTTTTCATAGACCCACTTCTCCAGCCTGTCCAGGTCCTGCTGGATAACATCTTGTCTCCATGGTGTGTCAAATCAGCTTGGTGTCATCTGCAAACTGGGATGATCTTGGGGACTGGAGCCAAAGACTTTACAGAGGTCCAGATTGATGATATCCGCCAGTGCAGCCACATCATTGTTGAAAGCCACTGGGCTGGTCATGCAGGAGATGCCCTTAGGTGAAACTGGTGGCTGTCTCAAACCACCTCCCTGTCTTCTTTGTGCCATAGCATAGCTTCTAGGAGAATCTGCTCCATGACCTTCCCAAACACGGAGGTAAGCCTGAGTAGTTACTGGCATATACCCTTATACTTTTTTTTAAAATGGCAGCAATGTTACCTTCATCCAATCACCAGGGACTGCATCTGCACATTCATATTCCTCAGATTGTTGCAAAACTTGTCTTCATTTACAGAAAGAGGGACTTCATTCTCCTGGCCTGCATCTTGCGGTCCTTCAACTTAAGAGGCATGAAGAGTTTGTCATGCAAGTATAGACTAAAGCAGAAAGAGACATGGAGATCCTCAGCCTTTTCCTCATCTGGTGTTGTTAGTTTTATCAGCAGGTCCCAAAACAGCCAAGCAGGTCTCTGCCCTTTCTTTCTCAATTTCTTACTCCTGGAGATTGAGAGCTCTTTAGTTCTGTAGAAAGCATCCTTGAAGATCTGCAAGCTCCTTTCTGTCCCCTCCTGACGACCACTTCCCAAGGTTCCCCCTGTTTCCTCTGTCTCTAATTTTTATTTCACCTTGGCTATCCTTCACCCTTTGTACCTCTCCAGTCCTCCCTGAATAGCCTGTATCCTTGATAGTTACACTCCAGTCACAGGATTCATCTTACCTGGCTTCAGCAATGGCTATTATTTCATAGCTTCCCTACAGCACAGTAGCTTCCAGGACTTCGTATTTGTTGCCCATGCTGTGTGCTTTTGTGTAGAGACTCTTACATATTTCTTCACTTCTCTCTCCTTAAAGAATTCAGTTTGCTTATTTGCTGTCTTTTGCCTTTTCTGCTTCAGTTGCTAACTCCCTGTGCATCTTTCTTCACTCTGCTTAATTCAACAAAGCATTTGTGTCTACTAGATCTGATTGACTTTTACAGGTTTTCTCAGAAGCTGTAAGTAAATTATGTGTTTTCTGTTCCCTTGTTCCTCTTTCAAATGTGTATTTTCTTATTAACTTTTAAATAATCCAAGACTCCAGGGCAATGAACCTTGTTAACTCTTTCTGACACAGATCTGAGAATGTCTGTCGTTTGATAGGAGACACTCAGTATTTCACCATATCAATACATTAATGCCCAGTGGGTCAGATCCAAAGACTCCTGAAGCCAATGGAAAAATATCTTATTGACTCAAACAGGCTTTGGATCAAACCCTATTTCTTTATCTACTCTCCTGTGTTAACCTTTTATGTTTCTCATCTATCCCTATCAATATTCCTTGCCAGAGGCCATTTTGGCAGATCTAAACACATGTTGAAAATTAATAAGGTAAGAATATTATTCAAGACATCCAAAATACCCCAAAGTTAACCTGGCTTTACTTCAAATAAGCAAAAGGTTGTGGTTTGAGAACAGAGCAATATTTAAATCATCAGATCTAGTATACTGTATTTCTTGTTTCTTCAGTCCCTTCCTGAGAAATTAATTTGAGAAACTGCATGTAATGGAAAATATTCAAAATGATCCAAAATAGAATGGGAAAAAGTAGAAGAGGAAAGTAAAAGCAGGAAAAAAATCCCCAAAAAAACAAAACCAAGAAAAAAAACAATCAACCATCCAAACAAAAACCAACAAAGAACAAATCCCCCAAACATCATTTGATTGTATTATTTTAATTTTGGCTACTGTCTTCCCTTTTATAAAATGCATAGCTCAGTGTGCAGATTCTCTGCAGTTTATAAAGAAAACATGAGATATGCTGATGCATAAAATATTGGGTCCAACATCACAGTATGTGTAAAATTCCATACAAAATTCAAATGTGCAGTGGAATAGGAATTCCTTATTTCTCATCTAGATTAAAATGGGTGCATAATTTATCTGGTGCAAAATATATGCAATACTCTTTCTTAATAATTTATATAGAAAAAGTGTTTCGGCATTCGGCATCAAAGATAACTCTTGCAAAAGGCTGACACAGAAAACATAGGCTAAGATAGGCATTTTCAATAAGCAAAAGACATATTTTTTATATCTCTCTTCCTCATTCTGATTTTATAAAAGCAATATAAACATTACCAACAACATAAAATTTAAGTGACTCAGCTTATCCACTAATTCATAATTTTCAAGACACTGAAATCCATAACCTTTAATATTCTAGCAATATTATATATGAGTTTGTAATGGAAATGGAAGTTAGGAATCTAAGAAGATTCTTATGACTAAGATATATAAAAACATAAATAAAACAAGTAGGCAATGGGGAGAATAGAGACCCAAAAATCACATACATGCTTAAATAGCACAGTACTAAGCACACATTTCATAACATGGTAAAGCAAGATAAGATTACTCTTTTTTCTATGGAAGTATAAGAAGAAAGTGAATGGATTGAAGTTGCTCAGAGTTTGTGTCTGAGCCTTAAAACTCCCTGCCTTTTAAAACATCTTACCAATAACATACCCTTCATGATCCTTCCACTTTCCACTCATATCAGCCTCCATAACTAGCAGGTAGTGGATAGACAAGACACTTCAAAATGTGATCTGATGTTTATAGAATCTGCAAGTAGAGAAGGAAAACCAAATAATTCTTCTATAAGAGGATCAGTGGAGAATAACAAGAGCTGAGATTGTTTGAGAAATCAAACTGTTTGCAATTACAGTAGAAACAGCATTCAGGATTGGACACAGCCACACTCTGATGAGAGGACAAAGCAGGGGAACAGAATCACCCTTGTAGTGTTAACAGGGAGTGTGAGCCTCTACAAGCAGAGTCCTCTTGGACCTCAGCAGTAAATACATTCTTATTAATTAATAAATCTTGGTGAAGTGTGAAGACAGAGACTGAGGATGAATTGCCTGCACCATTTCCTGAACAATAATGCAGGTTTGACTTACTCATTCCATGAAGTTGGGCTGCAGAAGATTTCTGTTTAGGGAGGTAAAACAAAATAATAGCATGCAGAGGGCATGCAAGTGAGAACTAAAATGAGCGTGCTTTATTGTATTATGTAAGTATGCATGTAAATATGTACAGAAAGGTTTAGTACAATACAAATAGCAGGTCACATGACACATCTTACAATCATCTTACACTTGTTTTTTCCTTTAAAGGTGTTTTTATCTAGGTGGAACAAAGAACAGGCTCCAGCCCTGTATAACATAACTTCTATTTAAAAGGTGACACAAGTGAGGTGCTCAGTGATTTTGCAATTGCATTCTAGATCATGATGAAATTTATGGATGGTACATGTACAGTATTGTACAAGTTTGTACAGCACGTAACAAAATATCAAACATGAACCCTTGCATTTCAGAGTGATACAGAAAAGTATGACAAAAATGTTATTTTCTATTTTCTACCTCATGCAATACAGGTAGAGGCAGTAGAAATTCATTGCCTTTTTTTAAACTGAGTTTTCAGTTTTACAGATAGACCTCAAACAGCATTTTAATTTTTGTGTATTCCATTGTTTACCTAATAAATATAAATACATTTCCTTGCAGTAGATTGCATTCTTGTGCATGATCCTTGTGCACATCTCTTTTTAAATCTGTACTACTTCAATGAAGAATATACACAGCAGGATTTAAGGGAAAAATGCACTTTCTGCTTTGTGGTATATTTTTTCCTTGGAATTTTTTCTCGTTTACTTATGTTACATATGTTGGTCTTGTTGAAACTCTGGTCTCAGAACAGTAAGTGTGGTCATTAGTTGAGTACAGAGGCTTACTTGAAATAGGGAGTAAAATATTAAGATGCCTGTTGCAATGTTTTTAGGGTAGAAGTCTGAACAGGTCGACAATAGGTGCTAAGCCAGAATATATTTACACATTAACAATAAAATCATTACTGTTTTGCTGAAGTTTGCTTTTGCAGAGCCTTCTTATAGTAAACATTTTTTTATTTTCCAGGAGAAGATTGTATTCACAAGTAGAACATTACTTTTAAAGAATAAGCATTACCTTCAAGTGTCCACGTAGGTGTTCATGCAGATTTATAGGTATAACACTATAAATCTGTTTTCAATGGACCTCTAAAATACCTGTGAGTAGTCCTTTGTTTTATCCCTTGTTAAGGCAAGAGAATATTGAAATAAAAAAATTACTCAACTCTTTTTTTACAGAATTCAGTGTGTAATGAACATGTAAATTATGTTTTTATTGTCATTAAAATACTATTCCTTTGTTTAGTACCTTCTACTGATGAATCCCTGCAGTCTCAAGTCCATACTGGTGCCTAAAAGACTTTCATACACACCTTTTGTCTCACAGATTTTTAATAAGTTATGACTATGAGTAGATAGTGGCAAAATTTGACTTGCAAAAGTAGTGTCAGTTAGGAGGTTCATTCAACAGCACAACAAAATTAGAGGTCTGGGGTCTAAACAAGTAGTCAGGAGCTTGGGACAATCAAAAAGGAACACTAATAATTATAAATAAGGAATTCCAGAAGCTCTAGTGTTTATCCTAAAAAGATTTAAATTTTCATCCTTCCCTAAATCCTATAAAGAGCTAGTGTGAGAACATAGTGAATTTATTACAGTAAAACATTGTTCTGAAATGCTGCCTATAATCAAACATACTAATCTTTACATCATATTGTAACAGTAAAACCTAGATTTCCAAGAACTGCAACAATGCTGGATGTAAAATGTCAGTATTTCCTCTTTAGAAATAAGAAAAATGAGGGATAGAAAAATCAAATAACTTGCGCCAGAGAAAGTATCTATCAGAGCACTGCTAGAGGTGGGGGGGAAAATAATTATAAAAATAAGATTAAACTGATTTTTCCATTATTCCAGTGAAATGTTTTGACACACAATTGAAACAAAAGGAGATGAAATGGCAAACACCATACTGGGATACATAAACATAAATGTAGCCTGTGAGATACATGAATTAATCCTCTGGTTTTCATGATAAGGCTTTAGCTAAAGCATAGTATCCAATTCTGAGTGCTGCACTTCAGAGATAGAAGTAGAAAGCGCACAGAGAAAAGAAAACATTGATTAGACCTCCAGAAACAAACTATGAGGAAAGATCAAAATAATTGGTGTAATTTTGCTAAAGCAGAGAGGGCTGCCAGAATAACTGATACCATCCTTCAAATGTATTAACACTTGATTAAAAAAATGGGACAAGTTTATTTTCCAGGTTCATAATTATTAGGGCAAAATAATGGATTTAAACTGCATGAAGAAAGCAAAACCTTACCAGAATTTCCATATGTTGAAGCAATCTGGAATAGTTTGTCTGGAAAAGTTGTGCAATGGCTGAAATTAGAGGACTTGAAAATACTTCTTAGCAATGACATTGGTAAAGTTGAAACTTAGGACACAAGATAGATTAACTGAACTGCTTACATTTCTGTACTCATTTTAACTCTTTCTGTAAATTTTGCTGTGCAAAATGGACACTTCCTCCATGGTGCCTATATTTCTGTGAAAATGATAAAGTAGTCATGTCAAAAAAACCCCCAAACCGAGATATTTTTCATATGGAGAATGATATATTTTCTTTGATATAGATTTATAACATAATCATTTTATCCATCTCTAATAGTTCAGAGAGAGGTAGCAAGTTTTATTCAGTTTCAAAGACCATTTCTAAATGCAAAGTGACTTGAGACTGTTAAAAATTATCATCTTATTTTTTAAAAATTGATTTGCATTACATTTCTGCAACAGAACTGCTCAGGTTTTATTTGCTATGGTTTCATATGATTTACATACTTCAATGACAACTTTGGCTTACAGATTTTCCCTACAGAATCTGCCTTTCATGATTAGATTTATTCATTGGCTTGGAGAAAAATGATGTTATTCTTTGATTTTTGCTAGGTACTCTTATCTGGTAGGGTTTATTTCCTGCATTGTCTATCTTTAGGGCAAGATTTAGGACAGGTGTGGAGGTCTGGAATATTTCCTAGAGTTTGAGAGATGGAACACTTCATATTTCTAAGCATTTGTCCCCCTTATAAAATAAATAAGCAATAAACCCCACACATTTCCTTACCTGCTTCTGTAGAGGAGACTATGTGGCTATTGGAACTTGTCTAGATTTTTCACTTATATTCCTACAATGTAGTCTTCTTCCATTTTTTCCATACTCAATAGTTTCATGAATAAAAAGTCCACTGATTTAAATTTTTTTTAATTTACACAAGAATTCCAATATGCAGGAAATCAAATCAATGACTTAATTTGCACTAACACCAGTTTGGTTTGCCATGTCTATCTTGTGTAGCTAGTGGTGAACTTTCAAGATACTTGAGCTATAAAGTACAATTCCTGGTTCACTTTTTTTTCTCAGGGTTTTCATCCTCCTGTTCTGTTTACTTGCACATGACTATAAATTAATCAAAGCTGAAACATTGTAATTGCAATGTAAACTACATTCCCTTTACTTCATATATATTTCAGAACCAATTGCTTGCTTACTTAGCTAGATTACCCTTAAAATGCAAAAAAAAAGAGTATTAGGAAAAGATGGAAAAAAAGTTATTTCCATCAAACACACATATAAACACATAAATCATTAAATTTTCATTTTCTCAGCATTTTTTTTGCTCTGTCATTTTTTTGTTTACCTCAGCTGCAGGGAAAACTATCTATATTTTAAAATTCTTGCACAATTTTTGATGAATATATAGAAAACTGAAAAAGTAAGTGTGCAAGGAAAGAACTTTTAAGATCCATTTGCAATTAAAATATTGTTTGGTGAAGTGGAAAAACAAATATACATATAAACAATACACAGAATGACCACCAAGACCACGACACAGAATGCATAACCTCCTTTTATTCTTAGTGAATAAGCAGTTTCTTACCCCAGCTTCCATGGTCTGACTGCTATGCTTAAAGGTTTCATGTCTCTCACTGAATTAGAAAATCTTAGGCTTCTGTTTTTCAGGTCTCCTAGAAGGGAGTGGTAGTTCCAAGCAGTTAGAAGCAATGTCCTGCTAGAAATTTTCTGTTGTTCACTTCCTCCTTATCCTTCCCTAATGATTCCCCTTTGATGTGTTATGACTATGATACAATCCAATGTTCAATTTCCAAAGAAATTGAGGAAGTGGTTAGATTAATTTTAAGTATCTGTATTAAGCAGATCTGACTATTTACAGTCAGCAAAATAGGCACTACAAAGATATAATTCTACTCATATATTTGGACCTACTTTAAGATAAGACAAATAGTACATTTAAAAGGAACTTCTGGTCAAAGTAACTCCACCTCTAGATATGATTGAATTAGCTTCACAAAAACTGACTTGCTTTGAACTAATTGGTCAGTTGTAACTATTTATCTTGCCCAAAGTGAATGTTTGTTTTTAATTATATTATTAAAATATCCTGTTGTCCATATTGCATTGAAAGCATTTTTCTCCTCTTCTTTATTGTATGTTGTATTAAGGTATACTTTCTGTCTATGACACTTCAGAAGAAGAGTCACACCCAGTAAAACTAATTTTAGCACTTTTTAGTAGTCTAGAAAAAGAGAAAATCAACTCCAAACAGTGATTTACCAGAGTATAAGCATCTGGAGGGATTACTGAAATCTACTCCCTTCCTCGTAGATGACAGAAGTTGTGTAAGATTAGTATGGCTCTCAATATTTCAGAAATTTTGGAAGTTTTTAATCCATCCAAAAAAACCTTGCTATATAAACAATGAACTTGATTCTCCTTCAATTTCCAAAATTTTCATTCCAGTAATTTTACTGATTTGCAGGTCATTGCTGCAGATACACATTGATAAAATTAAGTGGAAAATATGGTTTAAATTATTCTTTTGTACTTGCAACATCTTTCAAAATTTTCAAAGGTAGAACAATTTTAGGAGGAATAATATTATCCGGGAGTGAAAATTAATGTTGGAAATTGTGGCTGTATGTGGATTCACATCAAATTAAAATAACATCTGTAGATGGGAGTGGAAGGAAATTATAACAACTTTTATTTACTATGTACTTTTATACAAAAGCAAATTTGTTAGAAGATTTGTCAGACATTTCATTGATCAATACTTAAAAGGTTCCCATGAAATAGTTAAGGTCTGAAACAATATCAAGAGAGGTGATTTTGATCTTCTACTTGGCTCTGATAGGGCCCCACCTGGAGTACTGTGTCCAGTTCTGGAGCCCTCAACATAAGAAGGACATTGAGCTGTTGCAACAGGTCCAGAAGAGAGCCATAAAGATGATCACAGGGCTAGTGCAACTGCCTTATGAAAACAGGCTGAGGGAGTTGGGGTTGTTCAGTCTGGAGAAGAGAAGACTCAGGGGACACCTCATAGTAGCTTCTCAGTACCTGAAGGGGGCCTAGAGAAAAGCAGGGGTAAGACTTTTTAATAGGATAAATTATTTCAGAACGAGGAATAACGGATGTAAACTGGAAGAGAGGAGATTCAGGCTGGATATAAAAAAGAAATTCTTTACTGTGAGGGGTAGTGAAACATTGGAACAGGTTGCCCAGAGAGGTTGTAGATGCCCCATCTCTGGAAGTGTTTGTGGCTAGGGTGGGCAAGGCACTGAGCAACCAAGTGGGAGGTGTCCCTGCCTATGGCAGGGTGGTTGGAACCAGATGATTCTAATGATTCTAATATATTCAGGATCTTTATGTTGAGAAAGTTGTAGGCGTTAAAATACACAGAGGTTTTAGTGGAATAATTTAATACTCAATCTGCTAAAAACTGAATGAAATACAAATCACATAAGAAATCTTGCTTTGAAAAAAATTATTTCTAATTTCTGGTGTGTGATGACAGTTCACCTTACATTGTGTCACATTAATACAGAGTAGCAAAGCAGGAGAGGGTCAGGTAGAAGTAATGGGAAAAAAAATTGTTCAGAAAAATTCTTCTGAAGCAGGTACTTTATCAGTTTGGATGGTGAGCAGACAACCCAAATTCAGCAGGCAGATGGTGACAGTGCAAACGAGTAAGTGGATCCCTTTTATTTGAGGAGCTGGCAGGTGCTGTTCACCTGAGTTACATTTTAAATAGGTTAGTATATCTATAATTTACAAAGAGACAACACAGCTAACAAGCTAAGCATCTGGTTTATGTTGCTAACTGGAGCTGTGTTTCTTCAGGTGGTCTGAATGAAGGATCCTAACCAAAGAACAAAACACTTTCTTTAACAGATATCTTCTTGAGAACATTCATCAAAAGAATTGCTGTGACAGAGGTGAGCTTAAAGCATACAGCTCAGCCTTAAATTCAGGACTACTTGCGTTCACAGTTCAGCTCATTGAAACAGTTCAGTCTTAATTGAAACTTCAGTAACCTAGCTCTGAAGATGTGAAAATCATGGAGCGTACTTTGACGATTAAAGTCTTCTGTAAATGAAGCTATAAATACTTTCAGCTGGACATCCAACATTCATGAAAAGCCCTAGCAATGGTATTTCAAAGACTAGCTCAGTATTTTTGGGAAAATCAGTAATTAATTAACAGAAGTGGGTGAGTTCTTCAATATGCACTGGTCTTCAAGGATTTATCAATACCATGTTATAACAATAATCTGCTAAAGGAAGGAGTATTTTTTGGATGAAACATAAAACTGAACATCTATTGCCTGTGTAGAATGAGGATCCCAGGAAGCTGCTTGAGCCCTAAAGATGTTGTCTAATTGTTACTCTTTTTTGCTTGCCATCTTCTCATTCAGCAATGACTGAAGTTCTGTATGTCAATCTCTAATATTTCTAAGTCATGCTTACAACAACTAGAATGAAATTTAATATTTGCATGAAAAATACTTATTACTGTGGTAAATGGATGTACTGTACAGCTATCTCTTGAATAAACAAGTTAAGAAAGCTATAACCTTGGGAAGAGCAACTCCATAGCCTGAAAAGTGAGGCTGTAAAGATTATTTTTGCACTATCAGGATAGCTACTTCTGATGTCATGCCTCAAGGAGATGAAGATAAAGATTTCATAAAAACTAAGCCATTATTCAAATTTGAAACTAACTTTGAGGTTAGATCAAGTACCTTAGGGCTTGGTACACTCCGGTGTTTAATATTTCAGTATCTCACAATAGCTCACAATTTCTCTTGGTTCCTGTATCACTGCTTGATCATCTTCAAGGGCAGAAAAAGAGAAGGAAATATTTCAAACATCCAACTTCATTCCTTCCTTTTGCAATTTGCAAACAGTTATTAGCCATCCCACACTCCAGGCTCAACTAACCTTAGTGTCTTGGTGTCCTTTCATAAACCATATGCTCCAGTACCTCTTAGCATCTTGGTCACCTTCACCCTGACTTTCTATACTCTGCTAACTTCTTTCTTGTACTGGATGGGATGCTCTAGATTCAGTTTCATAAGAGCAGAACACAGACAAATAATAAAATACCAAAATATTCCAACTATACTACTGCAAATATAGGTACATGTACAAAATAAAGCTACTGAGGTATTCAACTTATCCAGCTTGTGTTTTTTTGATGAAGCTACTAAGTCAAGGTCTGGCCTGTACTATATAGTCTTAATATCACATTGTTCCATAGGACACTAATAATAATTTCTGTCCCAATATGACCAGTAAACAATTCCCATAACACAGGATTGTTTCATTTCTTATGGCTTTTTTTGGTATTTATAGTCTTTATCACAGAATTACAGAATATCAGGAACTGAAAGAGACTTCAAGTGACCATCTCGTCCAATACCCCTCCCAGAGCAGGAACACCTAGAACAGATCACATAGGAATGTATCCAGATGGGTTTTGAATGTCTCCAGAGAAGGAGACTCCACAACCTCTTTGGGCAGCTCATTTCAGTGTTCTGTCACCTTCACTATGAAACTCACCCCTTGCATATTTATAGACATTAATGAGGTCACCCCTCAGTCTTCTCCAAGCTAAAAAGACCCAGATCCTTCAGCCTTTCCTCATATGGGAGATGTTCAAGTAACTAGTGAAAATACATGGAAGATGATTTACCAACAGGAAAGATGAAGAGATATCACTGGACAAAGGATTTGTATCACTATAATTATCCTAAGTTAGATATCCAGTTTCAAAAGGCTATTTTTTCTCAGTGAGAATTGGTTTCTGAAAGCAAGTGACATAAACCTAAAAACATACATGCATACATGTCAAAACACTGAATTGTTAGATTATCTGTTTTACTTAAATAACCTATCCATTAGGAATGAAAACAATTGACTGGAGTAGATAAATTTAAGTGTGATTAAAAAATATTTAAAAAACCGAGATACGAAAAAACGCTGAAAAACAGTCCAAAGGAAAATACTCCTAATGTCAAAAGCTTTTGTAAGTTTTCCTAGTATCACTAAGAAGAATCCTGGAAGTAAAAAATTAAAAGGAAAAATCAGAATAAACACATCAGCTACAACATCTACTGTGCTTGCCTTTTTGCATGGGTAATTAACTTTTCTTGATTTTTATATTCTAAGAAACTCAGGATATGAAGATGTCCACAGCTGTAGATTCGTGACCTCCACATTTTGAACAATACTCACAGTTATTCTGGCATGGTAACTGCTGCAGTTTCCATTCTCTGCAGCCACTTTGCTACACCTATATCCCAGATGAATAGCCACCTTGATCCGTTTTTTCCTCCCTTCTCTTGATAAATGTTTCCCCTTTTCCACTTGGCTGGCAGAAATACTACCATTAAACATTCATTTGTTTAAGCTAACAGACTGTGGTCATCTGCTCCCCAGGGAGGGCAAGAATCCAAACAGGTCTAAAATGGCATCATTTAGGAACACAATCAATTCATTATCTTTTTCATAATGTTTGCATGTGCACACATTAATTATAATAGAGTGGCACTGGGCAGGAAGTTCTTACCTAAACAAGTTCACTACCTCAGCAACTCTTTATCCTTTAACTGCCTCTTGCAGCCAGGTTTTTATTGTCTGGCCATTCAGCTATTGTTTTATGAATGCTGTTGTATTTTTTGTATGCGTCAGTTGGATAACCTCCTGCAAACCTTCATGCAGTGGTCCCAGCAAAATCTGTTTATGCTGAATGCTGGGTGCAGCTGTGGAACTTAACGCTCTATCATTCTGTACTTTTCTCCTAGTTCTGTCTTGTACAAAATTACCTTTTGACTAGGTAGTGTTGCTTAACATGACATTTTGACCTCAAGTCATTATGAAAAGAAATAGTCTACACCTTTGATACCTGTGTAGCCTTACTTGCTGTTTCATCTGACTATAAAATTCATAATTATGTTTGCAGTAAACAAGACACTCTAGTGTGATTTAATAATTAAATGACAAAAGCTGGAACAAGGAAATTCCCACTTTTAATTTTATTAAACACTGAAAACTCTTTTATCGATTAACCATCATTTCTTGGCTTTTGTTTCTTAGTATTTTATTTTTGGGGTTTTTGTTATTTTGTTTTATGGGGGATTTTTTGTCTATCGTCTAAGCTAGCTGCTCCAATGATAATAACTCAGGGTAAGACCTCATATCATCTAATATTAAATATCAAAAGATGTGCAAGACATCTCAATCTAGTATGGGATAAAACTCTGCCAAGGAGAAACTAATTTCTTTCCACTGTCTGTACCCAAAGAACATCACTTTTGTACAAAGTTTCTTAAAAGTAGGTCTTCAATAAAAAAAAAGATTAGTTTCTTGCAGTAAATATCTCAGCATGGAAGTCAAACTGTGAAGTCTGAATGTTGTTGCTCTAACCTTGATGTAAACATTCAAAGTCAACTCTAGGAACAGAGTTTAATGTTGATCTTGTCTGTTTGAAGTGATGCAAGAAATACCTATATCTTATTCTAATAGGATATATTCTAAACCATTATATTTTATCAGAAACATATGCATGTAGTCAGGAATCAGCAACTTGGAAATATAAACTGAAGTTTCATTTAGATTGCATTTTGCCAGTGAATAAGTAAATTTGAAGAAAACTTAATCAACTATTAAATCTATACTTTAGGTGTGAAATGGTCATTAGTGTCCATGTATTTTACTTCTTTCTTTCACTCCTTGACATTTCATTGTCCTTTTAATCATGTTTCTAAATAAACATGTACCCTCAGTGCTCATGAAGATAATGTGGTCTGGAAGGTATCTGGAACTTAAAAAACCCACAAACAGTTAAAGCAGCTTTTTCTCTTTATGTTTTCAGCATGTATTATGGAACGCTATGGAAAATTACGTGAGTGATAGAAATCTGATGTGCTTTAGATAATTTTCAATAGGAAAATGGCATACATTCTCTCAAGAATTCCTCTGCTCTCAAGTAGCCCACAGCATTTTTGAAGATATCACATATTTTTGCACAGTGACAGGAAATGTACCTGAAGTGGAAGGGTTAATATATATACCTCTTATAATATTTCAGAAAAAATATGACAAAACAGAAAATTTGTTAAGAGATCTCCATCTGAAAAATGTCATTTCAGGAAAAAGTTTCTAAAAAACTATTATTTGAAGTTTTATCTATTTTGATAAAATTTTGTTTAGAACCCATTTTTACTTCTCAACTGTAAAGACTGGAAAACTGAATTGAGCTTTTTCAGTAAGCATTTTGGATGGTTAACTTTTGAAATTAATTTGTAGTTGTATGCTTTAATGAAATAATGAAATAACATATTTTTGAATGTTCTTAAAACACTTTACAAAAAATTCTATTTTTCTACTGTGCTTTCATAGTTTTCAGATCAATTTTGTGAAAAGAGAAAAATCTATTTTTTGTATGTACTCTAGTAGACAAAGTTAAGCTTCATTTTTTTCCATATGATGTTTTTCTTTAAGGTCACAAAGTGTCTTCTGATGGAAGTGTAAACATGTATATATATATTCACTGTGTTCTAGAACATCACGTTCCTGTTTGGCAGTTACTGATACAAAAATAGTGTGATTTTTAACAACTTTGAAGGTGTTACAAGAGCTGAAGAATGTGATACTTACTCAGTGACTTGATTTTTGTTCTGTCATTGGTAAAACTTGAATCACTCTACAATAAGCTAACAAGAATAAGACCTTAAAAAACACTTGTTTTTAAAAGAAATATTTAACATTATTTTCATAGTTTGAGATAGCCAAAGACAAGATATAGATACTCTCTCCAACCTCCCCTCCAAGGAGAGGAACATGAGAGATAGTCATGAATTTAGAAAGAAACTAAAATACTTTTATAAAATATTAGTAACGAAATAAAAAGGAAATAATGAAATAGATACGAGATACATAAGCAAACCTAAAATTGGATCAGGGAAGGTATTACTGGCAGACACTGAGAAAGTTTCAGACAGGTATCAGTGACAAACAGGATCTGGAACAAACTAAGCAAGACCAAAAGGCAGATGAGCTGACAGGTTCCTCCTCAGACATCAGCAACTGAAATAAAATGGCCATGGAAGAAGCCAAAGAGCCGAAGAGCCATCAGAGAAGATTATCATTGCAGACAGCCAATCTGATAGCTTCATATCCCTCAGCTTTTATACTGAGTATAGCAAATGTGACAGAAAACCCTATTTGTTACTTTGGATCACTTGAGCTGTCCTCTACTCCCCACAGATGTAACATCTCCACAAGGTAAACAATCAGGCTAACTGACCCTAGTTGTCTCAGCAACCAGTAAAAGCAAGAGCTACTCCGTCTGAATAGAAATTGGTTCTACTCTACCCTGAACTGGAGTGGTTACATAATTCTTGATCTGAGGTTTGTTTGCTTTTTACAGCTACATGTTATACTGAAGAGTACTACAATTTACAAATTATTTTTCAATAATTTTCCTTTGCAGTGCTGGGAGCCAAGGAGAGGGTTTCAACCACTTCTTTGTAAGGCTTTGTGAAATTTCTGCAGCAGATATGGAGACCCAGCTGAGCAAAGTGCGATGTGGAAGATGGTGACAGAGGGAGTGAAGTTGCCATACCTTAAAAATTTTATGAAAAGAATGAGCATTACTACAGCACTACTTGCAAGTTCTTTGACAACTGATTGAGCACAGATAATTCAAGGAAACAATGTGTTAAACACAAACGAAATTTGTTTAAGTCCACTGTTTGCTTAACGCTGTAGCTACTTGAAGCAGTTTGCAAATGTTAAATAGCCCTTTTTAAAAAAAAAACCCTAACAGCTTAGAATTAATATTGTTGTCCTATAGGGAGAAAACAAATAAACAAAAAAATGAACAATATCATCCATCATGACCATCAAGGACACTAAGACTTACAGATGTTTAGTTATGATTTTACAGGATTTTTTTTTGGTGGGGGCAGAGGGGAGAAGGGAATTGCCATTGATTAGTTATTGATTTCGACTGATTTGTGTTGGGTTTAATCTGTCGAAGAGTAGAAACCCAACATGCAACTTTATACACCTGGGCAACTTGTTTAGACTTCCTGAACTGTCAAGAGAAAACAATTACTTCTAGACCAAGGCTAATCTCATCCTAAACCAGACATTACAAATGCATCACAAGAATCTTATCCTGAAAGCATCTTTTTAAAAATTTGACTATGAGGAATGACTAGATATAGATTTGTATACCACAGACACCTCTATTTATATGATATGAATCTTCCCCTTTGTTCTTGTAGATATAGTTGACCTCTCATGTGTAGTCCCACAGAAAATGTAGCAGAAACTGAATAAAGGTGTAAAGAATATCCAACCATACTACCTGATTAATTTAGTATGGTACTACCTGGAAGTTCCTACCAGGACTGATGCATTATTGCACCAGGCTGTGTGAAGTGCAGACTCTAAAGTTATCTTTTGTCACCGAGTATTGGATCTAAACAGACAAATGATGGATTATATGCCTATGTATGTTTATATTGATCTTTAATGTAAATTTAGGTTTTCTCATGAGCTTGTTTGGGAGAGATAAATATCCAAATTTAAATTGCCTGCCATTACATGTACCTAGTATTATATTATACTGTTCTAAAGAAACCAGTTTTAATACTGAATAATATTTATTTTAGTATTTATATTTTTCTTTTAAAAAAAAATGTCTATTTTTCTTAACTTCAAAATTAATTTCTTAGTGTATCCTTGGGTATATTTTAATCTTTGTCTTTAAATTTAGCCTATCAGTTTTTCTGGGATGATAGCTCTGCTGACCATGAAACAGCAAAAATGAAATTGGTCATTGATTTAAAAAAGTAGCTTTAAAATAAAAAAAATAATGGAATGATGTAAGGATAGTGAGGCTCTTTGGATACACTACAGTCACAGCACAAAGATTCTGATTTCCTAAGTTTCAATTATTAATTCACAGAATCACAGAGTGTCAGGGATTGAAAGGGACATCAAGAGACTGTCTAGTCCAATCCCCCTGCCAGAACAGGAACACCTAGAACAGGTCACATAGGAAGGCATCCAGTTGGGTTTTGAATGTCTCCAGAGAAGGAAACTCCACAACCTTTCTGGGCTGGCTGTTGCAGTGCTCTGTCAGCCTCACTGTGAAAATTTTTTCTCATGTTTCTATGGAACATCCTATGATCCAGTTTTGACACATTGCCCCTTGTCTTATCACTGGATGCCACCGAGAACAGCCTGCGTTCATGCTCCTGACACTCACCCTTTATATATTTAAGAACATTAATGATATCACCATTCAATCTTTCCCAAGCTAAAGAGATGGAGCTCCCTCAGCCTTTCATTGTAAGGGAGATGCTCAAATCCTTTAATCATCATTGTGGCTCTGTGCTGGACTCTCTCAGGCAGCTCCCCATCCTTCTTCAAGTAAGGGGCTCAGAACTGGGTGCAGTATTGCACATGTGGTCTCACCAGGGCAGAGGAGAAGGAGAAGAGAACCTCTCTAGACCTGACTATATCCCTTCTAATACACCTCAGGATAACACTGGCCTACTTGGCCACAAGGGTACATTGTTGGCTCATGTTCCACAGGGACTCCTAGTTTCTTTTCCCCTAAACTTCTCTCTAAAATCTCAGTCCCCAATGTAAATTGGTACATGGGATTGTTCTTGCCCATATGTAAGAGTTGCCCTTCTCGCATTTCATTGAATTTCTCCCCACCTTCTAGCCTCTCTAGGTCTTGCTGGATGGCAGCACAGCCTTCCAACAAGTCAGCCACTCCCAGTTTTGTCTCATCAGCAAACTTCCTGACAGTGCACTCTAGTCCTTCATGTTTTCTGTTGTCTTTTATTTTCCACGTTTAGCACTGCTTTCCACAAAACATACAGTGGATCAAGTTGTTTTTCTCATCTGGTCTGGTTTCCACTTGATTTAACTCTGAACTGAGATAGAGGAATTTCTGGCATGAACAGAAGTTAATTGCCTTGCAAATACATGTATGTTTGGTTACCTGCACTTTATTCAGCTAATGTAAAGTCAGATGAATACAGCTTTATGAACATACCACAATGGAAGTAAGAATAAGATGTCACAGAAGAAGATTTTAACCAAAAAGAGGTTTTGTGTAGTTAGAGAATTATTTGAAGTGTACTTCAACAGAGTGTATAAAAAAATTAATAACATGTTCTTTGTTTACAAAGTCACCATGTAAATAAAAAATACAGTGAGAAGACACCGCATAAAACCAATATCTAAATATGCTTTTCCTTTAATTTCATCTGTTCATCATAGAATGGTTTGGGTTGCAAGGGATCTTAAAGAACATCTAGTTCCAACCACCCTGCCATAGGCAGGGGAAACTCCCACTTGCTCAGTGCCTTGACCAGCCTGGCCTTAAACACCTCCAGAGAGGGGGCATCCACATCCATTTTGGGCATCCTGTTCCAGTATTTCACTACCCTCACAGTAAAGAATTTCTTTCTTGTATCTAGCCTGAATCTCCCCTCTTCCAATTTACATCCATTATTCCTTCACATATACTATTAAAAAGTCTTTTCTCTAGGTCCTTTTCAGTTACTGAGAAGCTACTGTGAGGTCCCCTGCCTTTCTCTAGGTCCCCTTCAGATACCGGGAAGCTACTATGAGGTCCCCCCTGAGCCTGCTTGTCTCCAGGCTGAACAACCCAAACTCTTCCAGCCTGTCTTCATAAGACAGTTGCTCCACCATCTGATCATCTTCATGGCCCTCATCTGGACATGTTCTAACAGATCAATCTCTGTACCAACAGCCTCATTCATTCAGCTGATGAGCTTCTATCAACCACATATTTTCCTAACAAATGCAATTTCCCAATGAGACTCAGCAAAATAGATACACAAAGGTATTTTCTTTCCTTTGTTTCATTATGTTTTTTCTTAAATAAGATGAACAGTATTCTGTCTCTTTTCTTTTGCTGAATCTCCTCTTTTTTTCCAAAACAATAAATTAAAATATATAAATTTAAG
>VZTY01000186.1:319-26433 GCA_013400935.1 Turnix velox
AAAAAAAAATAAAGCCCTTTTACAAGGCTCCACTATATTAAACTTATAACGCTATAAATCGGCATCGTAAAACTGTAACTCAAGGGCCGGGCGTGAGACAAACCTGAAGTACGGCTGGAGGAAAGGAAGGGAGCTTAACAAACAGCATCATATACGAGTTTCTGCAATGTACATAAAACTTACTGCTTTGTTCCCCTATTAGTTGTTTTCTACAATAGTTTCAAGGGCAAAACCCCCAAAGAAACAGCAAATCAATTCAGTAAAATAAAAGCTGACATGAGTTTGAATCCAAGAGGTGAATGATGGTTCAGGCTTTTTTTTTAAGTTTTTTTTTGCTTGTCTATCTTAGGTAGTTTGAAGGAGGTGGGTTAATTTGAAATTTTTTCTCTAACAGTTTCTTTAATTTCTTTGCTTCCCACATGCAGGTCAGGACTATGGGCAATGCTTTTTAAGGACTGCATGGTAAAATTGGTTATTCTGGAATGTATTTACCGCCTGATCTCCAGAATTCCACCCCACAAATGAAAAGAATCTGTTTTGATCCTGTCTGCTTCTTCATGTTCACAGATGATCTTAAAGGGCTCATTCTCCCCATCTCCTTATCAGTGGAAAAAAATTCTCTCTTGTCCATTTATTTTGACTCTCAAAGCCTAAAGTCCTCCCTTTCTCGTCCTCACTGGAAGAAACGTGGAAAGAACTTTTGCAAGTGTAAGTAGTCATGTCATTATAAAGCAATAACGTGCTGTAGCTTCCCCTCCCTGGGAGAGGTGGGCAAGGGTCTGAAACTTGTTAATGTCCTTTTCCATGTGAGGGGATGGAGAGCTGCATTTCATTTTGAAGTTTCACATGACATCACAAATTAGGTCCTCTGGCAAGGAGGGGAAGCAAACGCCAAATGTGCTGAAGTGAGTAACTACCCATAGTGGGAAAAATCCTTTAATGTGAGCACAGTGTGGGTAATGCAGTATTTATTCACCACAAAGAAACTGTAAAGAGCTGAGCATTGATTTCCTGGGTTTTGTTTTTCAGGCAGGTTTTGTTGGGCTTTGTCTGTTGGGAGGATTTTCTGAGAAGCATCTGAAGAGCAGACAGCTGGGTAGCTTCAGCGCTGACTCCCTGACCCAAGCAAGGTTTGCTGCCTACAGTATTCCTGGAATGACACAGGGGCTCTGGCTGGAGTCAGGTCAGGAAATTAGATGAAACTGCTTTTGTGACACTTACACTTTTGATTACTAGAAGAGAGATTTCCCACTGTAACTCTCAGCAGTGTTTGGTTCCATTGACCATGAACCCCTGATGGCCCCTGATGAAGTGGATGCTTGCAGTCTGGTCTCTACTACCCAGTTAGTAGAGACATGAACAAACACCCTTACTGCTAGTGCCTGTCTGTGGTGCTGTGTCAAAAGGACTGATGCTTTTCCATTTTCTGATGACTCAGTTCAGCACGAAGTCATCTGGCTGTGGGAGACAGTGCTGCAGCCCATAACAATTCAAGTGCTCAGACTGGTTGTGCCTTCCTCTCCTTTCACATTTAAGAAAATACACAGAGAAGTCTAAAGTCTTGGTCCTTGAAAGGCTTAGGAGTCTGTATCAGAGCATCTGAAAAAAATGGCTTTTTCAGCACCATTTAAATTATAAGAGAGTCTTACTCTTTCACATTGCAGCAAAAAGTAAGATGGAGAAGAGGCGGCTTTGTGATATCCTCCTCCAATTATTGTGGGCAGTGGTCAGTGTCTCTCTGAAGCATGTCAAAAGAAATCTCACATGATGGGGGTTAGCACTTGCCTTGCAGAGATGACCAGAGTTTGCAGATTGCCTTGTGCTTGACACAAGCAGGGAAATGTTCACTGCCTTGGGAACATATGTCTCTCCTGACAAAAGCAAGACAGCACAGTGTTTCACCAATACCTTTGGGCCTGCCCTTCAGGGATTTCACCTTCCCATCCCACACATTGGCCTCATAGCAGTGGTAGGACAATGTGTTTATGGGTACAGTGAATAATCTCTCTCCCCGAGACTTTCTCTGCACACACACGCATTTCCCACAAACGTACTGCTTATCTTTAATTTTGTGTACTTTGAAGACATACATTTTCTACACAGAGTTAAAAATGTCAAGTGAATTCAGAATAAAGGGGTGAAAAGAAGCACTCTGAGATACTCACAGGGCTGGTAATACTAACAAGAGAGACAATTCCTGGCTTTCTTTGGTACTGCAGGCATCCAGGCTGTAAAGACCTTCTGTTATTGATGGGGGTGTGTTAACAACGGGAGGGATTGACTCTAACATTGAACTGAAATTTAATATGTACAGTAGGTTGTCAAGAGAAAGAAATAAGAACAAAAGAGACTGCTATTATCTTTTATTGTTATCTTTTAATTCCCCACATTTTCCTTCTGCGTGCTCCCTCTTTCTCTCAGCCCTCTCTCTTTCAATAATTACAATAATCAACTTACAATGATAACAGAAATAATCTCCTACAAGATAGCTAAACAAACCACATGTTATCTGTACTGAACTATGCTCACTTACAGTAGGTATATCACTTATAGAAAAGCCAATAAAATTTTAATTAAAAAAGCATGTAGGTTGTCAGTTAAGGTGCACAAAGGCTGTGCAAACACGTGTAAAGAATTCCATAAATTGCTCAGTGTTTGATAGAACAGGTAGGAGGGCAAACCCACCCCAAACAAAACAAAACCAAACTCTCCAGGTTTGAGAAGCTCTATTTATGTTACTCTATGCAGAGCACTAATTGCCTGGGAATTCAAAAGCAGGGGGTGGGAGGAATTCTCCCCTGAGCAACAATCACATCCACCCACTTCCACCAGCCCTGGGAGCAAGCACACAAAAGTTAATTAAAGATTTTGCATCTCCCCACTGCAGTGCTGGAATGATAGCTCTGAATCTGGAGATAAAGTAAAGCTCTCCCACACTGTGACTCTGAGATGCCTTCACCATGGCCCTGGAGGCACCACCTCTAGGGATTAGATATTTGGTTTCCCTGGTGCATTCAGAGCCTGGCCTCTCTGCTAGGACTAAAAGTAAGAGAAATGACAAATGCCAACAGATAGGTAGGTGCCTGTCTCACAGGAGCAGGGCTGCAGATAATTACCTTGTCATGAGTCACAGTGGCTTCAGAGGACTCCAGATTCTCCATGCTAGTTGTTTGTTCTAAGCAAACAGAAAAGACATATGACATAAAGTCATAAAAATGACATGAAGAAAAAATTTCTGCTCTGGTACTGTCAGTGTGATATAGTTCATCAGCTGACCAAAGTGGAGGGTGTTCTGGAGCCAGCTGAAATACTGAGCAAAGTCCTCAACACCAATCAGTGTTTGCCTGGCTTCCTGTGTAGTCCTCCTCACTCAAGGTTCTGGTGTGAATCCTGACATGATCTGCTTGTGGCCTCTGTTCTCCTGTGTCAGGCCAAGAACAGTGCCCTCAATGGTCACTTTGAAAGCAGAAGTGCATACCCTTCACCTAGACTTTTCTTCAAGTTCTGTTACTGCATGGCACCACTGGAAGGATATTTCAGGAGTGACAGGATGATGATCATAGATTAACACTATGCTTTGCACTCTTCTCCCTTGGGAGTGAGCAACTGCCTTCTGAGACTGTTGTTTAATGCAGCGAAGATCTTTTGTGTAGCAGCATCATAAAAGCCCTTGTGGGATGAGGACATTCCTTCCTCTTGGTTCAGCCTTCAGCTTCAGTTTGTGCTAGGTGGATATTCCCTGTGCAGGCTGCCTAGGGGACCTCTCAAAATGAAGACAACTGAAGTTATGAGGTGCTAGGACTGATTTTCTTAGCAAGCATGTAGTTGTGAAATACCTTCTATCATAGGACACTGAGTTTTGAGGCTATTATGAAAAGGTAATGCTTACATACTGCTTTTAACATTTACTACAGGCTGTACCTAATCACACAGCCACAGCAGCCTTGGAAGATAGGACAGTTAGGATCTGCATCTTTGTGGGCAAGAAATGGAGGCAAGAGCATTAAAATGCATGACCAGGGTTATAGCTGTGGGGTCAGTGAGAAAGCCAAGGTTAAAACACCAGAGTTATATATTCCCAGTCCTGTGCTTAACATGTGTCTCAGCCTGAGAAATTGATGTTAATGACGTACTAAGCCCTTTCATCTGAAGATTTCCAAATATTTTATGTCCTGATTTGCTTTCTCTGTGCAGCTCTGTCATAGGCCAATGGTCTTTCAAAGGGGACATGTGGGGGCTGCTCTGTGCTGTACGTGTGTCTGTACTGCCTTCAGCTTCCTATTGGGAGGAGGTGTCTGGGGTCACTCACTTCACTTGCCAGGGAAGGAGCTGAAGAAATGTCAGACACTCTTGAGGGAAGCTGTAGGAAGAAGGCTGGAGATAGGTTGAGAGGATTTAGTGCAACAGTGGTTAGTGTGACTGGGTAGAGTTGCATCTTGGTTAAGGAATGTGAAGATGCAAGGGGTATCTGGAGACAATGCAGTGGGACCCATGCAGGGAGGGGACAGTTGAAAACGAGGACCTCTTTAGGGACAAATAAACAGAGAAGGTGGCCAAGGGGAAAGAAAAAGCTCTTTCTTGCTTTTTTCTTCAGAAAGAATATTTTTGCCATGACTGGTCTGCACCAGGTGCTGAAGGAAAGGCAGTTGCTGGCCGTGGGCAGGAAGGCTGGGGTCATCCCTAAGGTCCCACGAGGCAACCCCAAAGGATCTCTGGGCCAGAGAGCAGCAGAGCACAGGGGTCATGTGCTGAGCAGGCTGGGCTGTGCACCTAGCACCAAAGTGGGTAAGGGTCCCGGAAGACCTGCCAAAGCAAATAGTTTTTAACTTTCTTATATCTCTTGGCTTAGGACTTGAATACCCACCCTGGAGGAGCCAAATCCTTGCAGAGACTGAGGGCAAGGAATAAAAATGACACATGAGAAAATGACACATGAACTCTAGATACTGTGGCTCACCAGAGCCTTGAGAGGAAACTGAGGCATTGTGACTAGCACCCTAATGAGCCACAACCATGGGCCAGAGGGACTTTGTCTCATTAGAGCTTTCTCTGATGATGAAACATGGCACCCTCTGGCATCCATCAAGTCATGGTCACTAACTATGGGCAGGCAATTTTAAACTGCTCCAGAAACAAATGAGGCATTTAGGAGACTGAAGCAAGTCCTGCCTGGGAAAGCAGGGAAGAGAACAACACTGCCAGCTGATGCTGTGAACTGCTGTGGGCTCAATCCCTAATCCCAGGTGCAGGGTTTCTCTTTGTCCCTTCTCAGGGACACCTCAGTGTCCTGCCACCACCTTCAAAAAAGTTCCTGCACACAGTCCTTTTGTGAAGTGGGGGCAGTTTGCCCTGCGGCTGCTGGTGACTGGCAGATCTGTTTTGGTTTTTTTTCCTGTTTTGATTACAGAATGTCTCTGTTATTCTAGCAAGTCTGAAATTAGATACAGGTGCAAATTAATGAAGTCACAAAGCGCATTGCATTTGGCAATTTTTCTGTCAAGAGTCATGCTGATGGGTTGCAGAGAATAGTGAGACCTTCCCAGAGAGCCCACTGGCTGGTCCAGGTGTGCCTGGCCAGGGAGTGGTGCTGCTCTGGCAGCACTGTGAGGCAGCAGGGTGGCTTTATTTTCGCATCATCCCCTGCAATGTCACCTCCTTCCCTGTTAATTTTCTGTGCCTGGGTTTTGTTTGTCATTCCTTCTGGCTGTCTGCAACTGACTTTTAGTACTCAGTCTCCTGACTGCAGAGTGGTAGTTGTCATGGTTATGTCATGGTCTCAGGATTTTGCAAAGGAAGCAGAGCAAGAGCCTGGATCATCCTCTCAGGGTGAAGGCCCTGTGTTTTTTTTCCAGCCAAAGGGCTGTAAGCTGTCAGTCCATCCAGCCATGACAGTTAGATGTTCCTCATGCAGCTTCATCTGCCACTGAACAGGTGGGCAGGCATCTTCTGCCTCTCCTCAACCCAACCACTGCCTTCCTCTGCAACCTGGAAGAGAGCAGTGGTTGTGGGGGCAGCTTTCAAGGAATCAAGATGATCCAATCAGTTGAGCTGTCACAATGCAGCCATCAGATACCTTGTCTGTCTTCCCCATCTCTGAGGAGGTGTGAGCATCTTACGTGCAGCACATTATAAATAGCTGAAGTGAGGTGTGTGGCAATAAGGACAATAAGACAGTAGGAGAAAGTGTGGAAGTGTTACTCTGCTGCAGCTGCTCACAGCTGCCTGGTGTTTGTTTTGTAGAGGGGCCATTTCTGGCTTCCTGTGACAACTTGCTCATCACTTCAATTTTGAGGATACTGAGATTCAAGTGCAGGAATTGTGGGTCTCAGTGCCAGCTGCCCTCTGTGCAAACTTTCTGCCTTGATGTTCACTAATTAGCACAAGAGAGATTATGAGGTGCCTCATCTGGAGAGCTGAGCCCCTCCTCTAACTCCTCGGATGAAGCTGTGCTCATTGTCTGTCAAATCAAGGTTGCAGTGTGCTGGCAGGGCAGTGTGTGGTTAGAGCTTCTCCTGCTGCTGTCTTGCAGATAAGCAGAGGGCTTCATTCACCAAGCAGTTAATCTGGAGTGCTTTCACCAGTGCTAAATCCATACTATTTATTTAAAGATTAAATCAATGGTTCTAGGCAAATTTGCAAATTAGCTAATGACATAATTGCATCAAATGATAAGTATGGTGCTGCACAAATCTGGGCAGGGAGACAGTTTCAGGCCTGGGTTTCCTCTTGCTATGGCATTCAAACAGCTCCTCGCCCAAGTGGAGCCAGGCTTTTTGTCTTTGCTGGGATGTATGTGAGGCTGAGATAGGGCTTCGTGCCCCTGTCTGTCACTTAGACAAGGAATATTGCTCACAGCTGAAAACACCTTCCCAGTTTGGCAGCTTATTTTGAGAAAAGGGGGAAAAATTTTCCAATTTGGTCACTTTTCCCTCAGAAATCACATGCTCTGCAACTGCTATAATAGGTCAGCAGTTGCAGACTTGGTTTCAGTAACATGTTCTTTGAAGTGTCAAAGGTAAGCACACATTTTTAGAGCACAGGAGCTGAGAATTGCTTGTGGAGTTTCATTCTGGCCTCAAGTCTTTCTTTACTAGCTCATATAGTCAGAGCTACCTTCCAGGAATGCAGGATGCAACCATCCAGACAGCTGCTTTGAATGAGACCCAAGAGCCACTTCACCTCAAGATCCAGTATCTGGCAGCAGTTGTTGCCTGGAGAAGAGCAGCAGAAATAAGCCAATAGGCAGTGATTCTTCCTTTGGTGCACGCTCCTCAGCTGCCTGTGGTCTGCAGCTATGGGACCTCCTCAGCCAGAGGTGGCACTGAGGGACAGAGGCAAACTGGCTGTCATGCACATGCTATACTCTGCCCCATTTGTCTCCTGAAAGCTTTTTCTTCTCCCTTCACACTACCTGAAACTGTCCTTATCTCATTGGATTTTAGTGGGTTGGTGAAGTATTCCTGCTTCTTTTTGCTTGGAGTTAAATCTCTATAAAATATTTTAATTGTGGCAGATACGGGAAACTTTTGAAGTATAGATAACAATGTAGGCAGTAGCCGGGCACCCTTCACATTGGGATCAAGCCATAACTCCCCAATGCAAAAAGCAATTATAATTCTCTTGCATATTTTAGAAATGAGAATGATAGCAGTCATCTTTCAAGGGCTGAAAGGCTGTGGTTGGTAGTCACAGGAAAGCACTACAAGTTTGGCAGTCACTGAAGATGGTTAGTCCTTTCTGGTTTCATGTGAACACCCTGATGAGTGCTCATCTCTCCTGAGTGCTATGACTGTGAAGATTTCTCACTTCACTCCCACCTTTGCGGGGAAAAGTGGTTGCGTATGTCAGGGGAAAAGAGAGAATGGGCGAGTTATAGAGAGAAACTGGTAAATCTGTGGAGTAAAGAAATGGTACCTTCAACCCATCTTTTGCATGGGGATACCCTAGACCTGCTAACGCCTCCAAGGCCAATCCTCCCACCTGCAGTTTTGCTTTCTGCATCAGCTTTATAGCCCTCCCCAGTTCTCCTGTGCCTGTTTATTAAAACAAGGACACCTCTGAGCAAACTGACCTTATTCTCTAGCCAATGTCCCTGTTCCCGTCTTCAAAGCTGCAGAATTTCTAATCTGTTTTCACTTCTGTCACTGATTCTGCAGTGGCTCCTGGCTAATCACACAAACTGTTTTGTAACCTTGTCAGCTCTGTCCATGCTGATAGCATTGCAGCCCTTACTTACTCATTGCCACTAATGCCAAAGTCTATGTTCAATCCCTGGTCTCCAAAACTGAAAGGTTAATCCTCCAAACCCTTCAGCGCTCACATTTCCTCTTGAGAAACACCTTTTCTGGCCATTCTCCATTCTGCTATCACAGTGCTGGGAAGAACATAGAGAGATGACCTTTTAAGATAATGGCATGAAACCTTAGGTCTAAATTCACTTTACATGACGCAGGTTTTGTTACTCCTTCAGTAGAATTTTTCTGTTGATTTCTCAGCAGCCTCTCAAGGCATCTTCACTTCTTTGGCTCATGAAAAGGTTCCAGATAGGGAAAAGTTGAAAGCTTGACCTTTCTGACCATTGCACTCCTCTGAACGTGCTCTCTCTAGGTAACTATTCACTAGGACAAACTCATCTGGATAAAATGTCACTGAAATTGTGTACACCACTTACACCATTCTAAATGATCATGTTTTATTTGGGGACACCATCTACTGGAGCAGGAAGCTGAAGGTTAGGTCACTGGCCTTTGTTGCAATTTGAAAGTCTCAATGGCCTTGTTGCCAAGAAAGGATTTCTTAGTGCTAAGGTGAATGGATTTTAGTGCTGTGACACCTCAATTACACACATTTTAGAACTATCTCTTATTCTAAAAAGACAAATATCAACTACCTATCTAGCCCCTATTTTATTAGAATGGCCTCACAATTTTAATACAGCTCTGATTAAATAAAACTGTTCCTTGGATGGTGGCCAATAACAAACTGGGCATGTGTACAGAAGAATATTAACATACCCAAACTGCACCTGTCAAAGATTCATGTAAGACAGCATCTTTTCTCTGTCAGGAGCCAAAATTTGGACCTTTCAGGAAGAATATAAGAGCAGTGTAAACAGCTGGTGATTCTTCCCTGAACCTTTTCCAGCTCCCAACCTAACGAAATTCAACCTTTTTAGTGTCAGCTGTGGTTTCCATACGTAAGGCAGACCTAGCAAATTGCAACAAGTTTTTTTGTCATTCGAAAAGGAGCCCTAAGAAATTTCATAAGGAACCTCATTGCTTTTTTGGGGACTCTTATAAACCACTCCTCTCCTCAACTGTACCTTGTTGACTCCACTGTAGAGAACACTATTTCTCTTCCATAAACAGATGCAGAGCAGAGAAGACAGTGCTGGGATTGAGTGTGCTGCTGAATAGGTCACCTCTTTGGCAGTAAATTAAAAAAGCCGTCCTAGAAATTAGCTATTCATCTTCCCTGTTAAGAGAGTCATGTTCGTCTATGCAATGCAAGGAGATCTGGCAGATTCTTTGGAGGTCACATACAATGTAAAGCTAGAATTTACTTTTTCCATTTCCAAAGGTGTTACAAGACAGAAACTAGAGGTCTGGAGGGGATAAAAGCACTGAGTGTATTAAATCTGTCATCTGAAAAGAAAAACACATCAAGTGCTCTTCTTAGACATACCCTGCCTTTCTGTCTCTTGCTTTTGGGAATATAAGGTAACCATCAAATGTGTTAAGGGAATGATCCACTATCCTGAAAAGCTGAATATCTGTGCATATGGGACCAAAACCATTTTGAGAATATGCATTTTCCTTTGAAATGTGGATCTGCTCCAGAGTACTAGGCCTTTTCTGGTATAACAATTTCCATGCTTCCCTTCCTGCTGTTTGTTCTTTTGGATCTTCACACAGACCAAAGCAAGCTGCCTCTGAAGTCCTGTGGTTAGTGGTTCTCCTCAGCATCACAGATTTAACTCTATACATAAGGAATGCAGGTTGCCTCTTCTAGCAGGATAAAGCATATCACAAAAAAGACATGTTTCCCTCTGTTCCTTCTCTTGCAACTCGTAGTTCAAGGGGCCAGCAACAAGGTTAGATCTTGGGGAACTTAAAAAGCCATCATAACTCTGGGGAGGACTCTTGGGTTTACAGACTCCAAGATTCACATAGCGACTGCTTAATTTTGGAAGTGTTAACTGAAATTTACTACAGGTGCAATTTTATGCCAACACATTTTTTTGTTGTTGTTGTTACTAAGGCAGCTCTTCCATAGTTACTATTTTGGTTCCCATGACGACTGCATTGCTACCCGAGTTGGAGACGATAAAATTGCTATGTTGACAGATTCTGATTGACTGTTGATACCAGTTGGCAGAAGAAAGGAAGCCTTTCTGATAGGTTAATACATATATTTTCAGGAAGAAAACAAAAAGGCGCAAATTAGTTTTTGGTGGAGTTAAATTTTACTTGCAGCAGAAATTAAAGTTCTTATTAAAAATTGCTGGCAGACAAGAGGCTTCTGGGTGGGGAGAGAGGGAGAGAGGAAGGCAGAAGGAGAGGAAGGCAGAAGTAGAGGAAGGAAAGGCAGAATGAGATGATATTTGAATTTCCAGGGGCCTTTATTCTTTTTTACCTGTTGCCCACTTTAGAGAGAGTGTGTTAGTCAGCAGTCAGGGCATTATCTTTATAAAACAGCGGCCTGGGGTAGATGGTGAAGGAGCTGAGTTGTGAAGAAAAACCTTGTCCCCCATTTAATACTTAAAATTACCTGATCATCACTTGGACAAGGGTCATTCACCTACAGTGCCTGTGTCTGAGCCAGTCTGGGCTATAAAAGGGCCTTGGTGCACACAGCATACCAGTAACAGGGCTGGTGATAAGGTCAGTGCTCTAGTTTAACAGGGAGAGAGTGGAAGAAAGGTGAGGAGAATGAGAAGGGAAAGTGAAAAAGGTTGTGTTTGCCTGGAGAACAAATTTCTATGAGAACAGTCCCTGGTGCAGCCAAGTTTTTGGCTCTTGCTTGGCAGTCCTGGGTGCTACCACATAAAAAAAGTGACAGGAAAAGGGTGGTCTCGGTGGCTATGCCTCACAGCTCCCTGGTGTGATAATACTGGCTACTGCTGACCTGTCACTCGCAAAACTTGTCCAGTCTTGATCCCAGTATTTATCAGCTTTTGTCAAAGTTTGGAAATGACCATATTCCAACATGCTTGGCCTTGTTATTCCTTACAAAAGAGAGTTTTTATTATTGTTCTGTTTTCTTTTTTTGGTAAATGCTACAGTGCTTTACTGCCTGCAGCTTCCAATCTCCTCCTAACCTCCCTGCAATCTCCTTGGCAGTGACTGTAATTTACTGTGAATTAACCTAGTCACCAGGGAGCTCCTAATGGCCATTCTACAGGTTTGTGGATTATCTTAAGCAACTGATATTTAGGGTAGAAAGAAGGAAAACTTCTAAAAGATTTAGTAAATGTCATGAAAAGTCTATTGCAGAGCTTGGAGTTGTATATTTTTTCCCTTTTGTTTTTTAAACTAGGGTTGTTTGTCTTTCCCCACTCCAGGTAGAAGCCAGCCTAGGCACATACCAAATCCTTATAGGAGTATGGAGAGAGAAAATGAAGGGAACTGAATGCACCAGAGTAGTACTTCTTGCAGAGTGTGGGAGCACAAAGAGGAGGTATATGTTTCCTGCTGAGGCTTCCCCTGCACAAAGATGCCTTGTTGTTCTTTATCTCAACTTGTGTTACTTAACAGCAGGGCTGGTTTGTACAAACTCAGATTAGAGCAGATAAGAAAAAGAAGCCCTGAATTATTTAGCGAGGGAGGGAGGGATTGACTGGAGCTACTGGATAAAGCTACAGCCTCCAATAGAGCAGCCAGTCTCTTGGGGTTTATATCTAAATCTATTTGCTCTGCTTAAGCCTGTTGTGGAAGAATTAAGACTATGATTTATTTTATTTACAAAAAGGGTCTTGTCATAGCAGCCACAGAAAATAGGAGTAAAAAGGACCCCATGAGAAATGTTAATCCATCCTCCTACTGCAGCAGAGTGAATTAAAGCTGGGTGCCTCTGCTCCCACACCAGAAATGCTCCAGGCAAGTTGAGCTGAACTATCATGTTCCTTGAGGTTTACTCTGAAGGCTGTGACCCTGAGGCCCCTATCAAAGCCTCCTTAAATCCTTTTCTGTGGGACTTCCCATAGTTCCAAAACTCTGTTTTGGGAGTTACTCTGTTTTAGAGAAAATACTTTTTGTTCATCCCTTATTTTAGTGAGGTTGGAAACTGTAGGTACAGTACATTTCATTCTTGAGTTTGGCAGTGCAGGAGGAAAGACAGGGACTTAGGACAACAATTTCCAAAGAAGATCTTCCATCTCTTCTCTGCTAGGTGCTTCAGAAAAAGAGGCACTGAGACAGAAGAGATGAGAGGTTCCTTCTCTTGCTTTTGCTACTCTTCACTCCCCTCCCAGTCAGTGTGGAGCAATCACTGTTGTGGTGCTGAATCAGAGCACTGTCTGCAATAGCTAATTACCAGCATTGCTCCTTTCTCTGAGGGCTGCTGCTCTGTGAGTGTTTCCAAAGAGTGAACACGATTTCTCCCATGTCACTGGTCAACTAGAGAAGCCTTTCCTGTTCCTAGGACTTGTAAAGCCATGGCAGACAAAGCTTTCAACTGCTGTTTTCACTGCTGTTATTTTCTGTGGAGTAGCTTGGATTGCCTGGATTACTTTTATTGTAACTACACCCACCTAGGGAGAAACAGAAATCCATAGACTACAGAAACCTGCTGCTGCTGTGCTTACTGACAGGGTGTCATTACATCATAAATTTCCTTTGCTCACAAAGCTGTCTTAAGGAATTCCTGCTCTCATACCACATTTTGCAGCCTTCTCACTGTTTGTAAGGCTATGCCGTGCATTGATAAGAGGATCGAGATTCACTTCTCCAGCCCTTTTCTGTAAGGATTATTCTTGTTGCTGAACACACCAACTGTCCCTTCAATGGCAGGAGAATCAGTTCTGCTCCTGTTCAGATGAAAGTGCTTTCAGTGCTTTGATGTTTCTTCTGTTGCTAAATGCTGGGCTGGCACCCCTGTTCTGAAACACTGCAACAGGGGCAGAAATAGAGAATCCTGATTGCCAGACTCTCAGCTGTGCTTTCTCCTGCTCCTACATGAAGCTCCCCATTTCAGGCTACAACCTTCTCCAGTCTCTCCAGCTGCAAAGTGACTGACCTAGCAGAGAAACCTGCCTGTGTAGATCTGAAGGGGTTTGGGAAGCAACTGAAGTGCTCATGTAATTTAGGATATACTCTTAGGAGCGTGGTTAAATATTACTCAATTTCATTGCTTTGTGACTCTAAGTGCTGCCTTTAGATGGAAGGATCCATCCCACCTCATGGGCCTGTGATGCTGTATGACACCACAATGATTGTTTCCCTCCAGTAACAACTGCCCTTCACTTTTCAGCAGTGACTAATTCTTGTGTCCCAGTTTGCTGAAGTCCCTTTAGAACAGGAGACAGTAATAATGCATGAAAGTCTTGTTATTACAGAAGCAGCCCTCAGTAAAACCTGATATTCACACTCCCTCCAGTTCAAAGTTTATAGCTCCCAAACTTCTGTGTGAGGAAACTGTGCTCTCAGCACCGTCATCCTTCTCCTTTTTGACATTGCAAGTCAGGCCAAGACTTAATGGGTTGAAACACAACTCCTGCTCTTCAACATCAGCTCTTCAGGGCCTGTTAGAGCCCTCAATCTGCACATTGGAAAAGCATTGGCTTTCACAGGTTTTTTTTTCTTGCTCATCAGACACAAATTAATGACCTTCATGCAGTGCAGTGACACCGCCTTGAGCCCTCCATTCAGCCCAACTGCTTTGCTCTCTGGTGGAGAGTACATCGGATACAAACATTTTTGAGGTGCCTGGGGGGTATCATGTTTGCCAGGAGCTGGTCTCTGATCCTGGCTTAATTACCTCATTGATTAATAGTACAACTTGCGGTTCTCTCACTCCTTGCAAACAGGAGCTCAAGCCCCTGCCATTTAGCAGGGGTGTGGGGTAGGCAAGAAGCTGAAATATCAGCACATCACAGTGGGCATTGACCATAAAGCTGATATAAAAAAAATAAATAAGGAAACAAGAAAAAGGAATTCTTGGAAATATCAAGGGCCCATTTTAGTTGAGGTAAATAGATGCATGGAGTTGCTATGTATCTTTACCCACATCTCATAGTTGGAGTTGTCTTTGTTTCTGCTTTTTAATGGTATGAAACTCTGTGGGTTTGATCAATGGCGAGGGGCAGAGAGAAAATGAGCAGGAAACAAAAGGGTCCAAGTTTCCCCAGAAGCTGTCATGGTAATTTATTGTCCCTGGCTGATAAATCTTTTAACCAGTCATATATGAGCTAGGAAATCATAGAATCATAGAATCATAGAATAGTTTGGGTTGGAAGGGACCTTAAAGATCATCTAGCTCCAACCCCCCTGCCATGGGAGAGTGACACCTCCCACTAGATCTGGTTGCTCAGTACCTTGTCCAGCCTGGCCTTAAACACCTCCAGGGAGGGGGCATCCACAGCCTCTCTGGGCATCCTGTTCCAGTATAGTGAAATAGTGAAAGCAAAGCGAGTCTTCTGGGAAGCACAAACCTTGGATGAGCAGCTCCTTGTCTAGGATCTTGGGAAAAGTCACTCTTGACTCCTGCTCATCCCTTGGCTGTGAACAGATCTTGCTCTGGAAGAGCCAAGTGCCATGATTTTTCTTTTTTCTCAGGTCTGCTTCAGCTGGTGACAAGCAATGTCTCTGCTCGAGGTACATTTGCCAAGATGGCTGGAGGAAGTTACAGGAAAAAGACAAGCACACAGCATTACTTAGAGCTCCGCTTCTGGTCTGTCCTACAAAGTAAGAAGTGTCAAAATCCCACTATGGGAAATAGCTGCTGTGGTATTTTGGTGTGTTGATATTTGCATGGAACTGCTACTCTCTGTCCTTAGAATCCACATTCAACAGAAGAGTCCAGCGAGACATGCAGGAACTGAACAGCTAATGATATCACTAATCCTTGACTAATGCCATGGCTTTTTTTCCAAGGACAAAGAGTGACCTGGACCCATTCTAAACCACTCACTTTGTTTAGTTGTTTCCATATTTTCTGGATAGAAAATGTGCAGTGCTCCAGTAGCTGGGCTATGTTTGACCCCTCTCTTTGAAGATAAATGTGTGATGCTAAGGGACACCTAGTCATGTGAAAACTCAATCCTCTTTGCCTATCTACTGTTTTCCCAGCAGCTTTGGAGTCCCACAGGGAATTAAATTGAAATTAGGTACCACAATTGGAGCAAGGGCACATGAAGCAGAAAGGCTGGCCCTCCTGCAGTCCTCAAAACACTTCTCGGAGGTCCTTGGAACATGCCACTGTTCAGGCACTGGCCTAATGCATGTCCCAGGGTTTCACTCAGTGCAATTTCTTTGACACATAAAGCTTCTCTGAAGCCTAGTATTGTCTTCCTCTTGCTGTACAACATTCTTTGGAGGATAAATCCATAGAGCCTTTGTGGATCATGGTCACAAAAGTAAAATGCCTTCTAGCTGCTCTGGAACACCTGTGAGCTGTGAGAGGACGAATAAACACCTGGAAATAAAAAGTTGGTTTTTTTGTGAAGGCTGGTAGTTGTTAGGGAAATCTGTTGCTGAGCAGTTGCTGCTCTCTGACTCCTGGCAGCTCAGCTGCCTCCTCCTCTTCTGAGCTCAGGAGCTGCAACTACCACTTTGCACCCACAGGCATAGCAGAGAAGATCAGAGGGGAGTGCAGCCCATTGCTCCGGCTGCCTCCATGTAAGCAGGGCATACACAAAAATGATAGTTATCTTTCCTGTTTTAACAAGGGAGACGATCAGCCTTGCTGCCTATGGCATTCATCAGAGATTAAATAAGTATAACTTTGCCATTGCTCACAGTCCTGCTCATTTTCCAGCAGGTTCTCTTTTCAGGTGGAAAAGCACTGGCCTCCCTTCCCAAATTACCCAATATTTGAGCTGACATTTGATCCAATGCAGTTAATACATAAATCCTAGCATGACTGGCAGCTACAGATGGGTGAACCAAGAAATTGCTTGGCATACTTGCTTACACTGTATATGAAACTTGTTATCTTCTACAGGATGGAGAACTCTGTATCATTGGTAATCCACTGGATCTTGGCAGTACTTGAAACAAATTTGAAAAGATTTGCCAAAACTTGCGGATATCCATGTGCATATATGTATAGATACATATAGTGTGCTCTTTGTCTGACAAGCCTAGACCCACATTCATTCACTCACATGTGATCTCTTTGAGCTAGATAAAAGAAAGAAATTCCCTATGGTGAAGGTGTTGAAACACTGGAACAGGTTGCCCAGAGAGGTTTGGGATGCCCCCTCTCTGAAGGTGTTTAAGGTCAGGCTGGACAGGGCAATGAGCAACCTGGTGTAGTGGGAGGTGTGCCTGCCTATGGCAGGGAGGTTGGAACTAGATGATCTTTAAGGTCCCTTCCACTGGGCTGACTGTTATGATACTAAGATTCACATTCCTGAGTGCCATCCACAGCCACAAGCTGTTGGAGGGGTATTTCTCAAACACACCTAGAAAGACTATGTTTCTTTCCATGTCCTCTTGCTTCCCTCCTTCCTTGACCCTGGGATTTGTTGCTCTCTCTCTCTTTCCAGGTACCTTCCTCAAAGCCTTGAAGGGGACAGCACTGATCTGTGCAGTAGAGGAACATTTTGGACCTGATTCTCATTTACAGTACAGCAGATTTAACAGCACTTTAGCAGTGGAAAGGAACCATGAGATGAATATAGATCACCCCAATTTAAAGGTCCTTTATATTATATAAGGGAACACCATGAAAATGGAAATTGGGTCCCCTATTTTTAAAGCCTGTCGGCAGGTGTCCATAAAACTAGGAAAGATACTTTTATTGTCTGGGCAATAGGAAATTATGTCCTTCCCTGTGTTCATCTCAGTTGTGCTGTGGGATGGATAAAGAACAAAGTGCCCCAAAAGAGACCTCTGATTGGCAAATTTCAGGGCAAGCCTGGATGCCACTGTCATGTCAGTGCATGGGGTCTGTGTGTAGGGCAATGTGATCGTGTTCAGTTCCAATAGGAAAAGACAGGCAGAGTAGTCATGTTTTGCACCCAAAGTCTGATAGCTGTTTTACATGGGCAATGATGGCCCAGGTCAGAGGAAGAGCTGATTCACTGCTACAACTCATCACGTCCTTGGTCTTCTGATCACCTCCAGTCATACTTTCCATCCCTGCTGACTGCTGTGCAGTATATGGTGCCAGCAGCCATGGCAGTTAGAAGTGAAGCAGCTCCACTGAGCATCTCCCTTGCTGGCAGCAATCCCCAGGGACTAGTGTATTGATGTTCTGCCGTGTGCTCGTGGTGGGTGTGGAGTTGGCTGTACTCACTGGGATAAGGATACTTTTTGCCTTGCTGTCCTCTCCCTCTGAAACAGGGTTTCTGCTGGCCTTGCTGGGTAAGTGGCCTTTGCTGACTGTCCTCTGGATTTTATCAACCCAAGCAGTGAAGCGAATGCGCCTGGCATGAGCTGTGGGAAAGCAGCACAGCTGCAACAGTGGGGGCTATCTGACTGCCTCATTGCTCCCTTCACAAGTCTGAATGTCACCCACCACTACCCGTCCTCTCTTGAGGGAACAGGGATTTATTTTTTCTGCATGTCTCAGGTAGTGGGAACATTGGGCTTGGAGACTGGTTTCTGCGGCTTCCCAGTGGAGGATGTTGAGTAAACTGCAGGGGAAGAGGTCTCCCTCCATCTCCATAGAGATGCTTGCAGCAGCTGCTGTGGGCCTGTGTACACAGGACTAATTCAGGGACTGGAGGGCAACTCATGCAACTCCATAAACAGAGAGAACTAGAAGAGGACATGACAAGTGGATAGAGATGCAGAGGGTGGGAAAATGCTGACCCAAACAAAGGAAGTACTCTGTTTCCTAAAGATGTGGTCATCATCATGGATGAGGAGCAGGAAGCTATAATTTAAACTATTTAATCACATTCAATGTCTTTACTTAAGAGAAGGGAAAAAGCGAGTTTCTAGTACAGAGATCTCCATGAAATCCCTCCAGCATGCAGGAAGGTGGTGAAGCAAAGCAAAGAACAACTGGAAATGTGATAGGAGATCAGCTATGTGGGAATGCTATGATATTGCTAGATGGCTTCATTTTACCTGCAATACTCTACTCAACCTTGGAGATCTGTTCAGAAAAGGTGCAGGAGAAGTAATAGGAACTGGTAACCAGACAGAAAAGACTTGGAAAATGAGTGGATCTCTTTATTAAACAGAAGAGATAAATAGCAAGGTCATGGTAGATGAGGCTGAAACAATAGATGGGTTAGAGAAGGTATACTGGATGCTCCTAATTACTTTCTTTCATGTAGATTAGTCATTAAATTGAAAACCTTGATGTAAAAAGCTTGGAAATTGTTGTTGTGCAATACATAATTCCAGACACATTTTGCTGTCAGAAATTACTCTGTGCAAAACAGAATGGGACCAAAATAAGAAATTTGGCATAAATACGGATAATGGAATAGACTTAATTTTGTTAGATGGACTATAAATCCCCGTGCTTCGTGGCAGAAGCCAGTTTCTATGAGATGACTGGTGAAGAAAGTTGCCCCAAAGGACACATGCTTTTATAAATTTGCATTACAGATGTTTTTTCATTGTCCTGTCAAGGTTTCAATGAGGATGTGACCACAGCACATGATCAGCACAGTTCCAGCAGGACAGTTCAAGGTCATCCCCATGTTTCAAGCCAGAGGCCCAAGAGTGAGAGTGTCTGCGGTCCACCTGTTAACTTCACACAATCCATTTGCCCCATGCTAATAGCTCAGGAGAACAGGGCTTTTTTTCTTCTTTCTTCCTCTGAATTTTCTCCTTCCCAGGTGGACAGGGGGACTCTGCACACACCAGCTGTGCAAGCAGAGTGTGTCTTCCAGTCATGATGATGAACAGCTGTAGGAGCAATTGTTTTGGCAAATCCAAGCTCATCCCTCTATCGTTATCAAGGTAGTTATATGTCACCAAGAACATGACTGGTGGATGGCACAGAGTAGGATTTGACTTGGGTAATGTAGCATTCATTCCACAGGCTTTGGGCTTGCAGACCCCTCGTGGGGGTTACTGTAAGGAAGTGTGGTGCCCTTTCTGTTGTGCTGGGGCTATGAATGCTCTCAAGTGATGTAGTCATGTTTATTAGAAAATCAGCAGAAAAAATAAGCTCGCTGTTCATCTTTAAAGGTGGATGAGCCTCATTCCTCCTTCTCCCTCTTCTACTGTTGAAAATGAGAACTGGCAGAACTGGCAGCTGGGGAAAGGGACTATTTCCCAGTCCTACTGCTGACTCATAAGTAAGCCTGTCCTTGTGTCCTCCCCTCAGGCTCCCCATCTGTGGAGCAGAGATATTTACTTACCCGTCAGCACAGTTCACCGAGTGAAAAGAAACTGTTGAGCCATGGTGCTCATGTCTCTGGTTCTGGGCAAGCAGGCAGGTGGCAGCTGGCCAGAAAACTTGCAGAGACCCTTTGAAATGACCCAGCCCAGTTGCCTGACTGGCTGCAGACTGAACCCCTCATAGCTCTCAGTTAGAGATTGGAAAAAATTGAACCACTACAGATGTCAGGACCAGTATTCAGCTCAGCACCTCCAAAACCTCCTGAACTTTTTCTGGGAAGAGTCACATGGACAGATCTATAAAGTGCCCTGCAAAGCCATGGATTGTGCAGGAGTTTGGACTGGGGTCCACATCCATGGCCAGGGTCCAATATCCCAGCTCTGAGCTGGGGATTGATGTGCCCAACTAAAGACAACAGCCACAGATCTCTGCTCCTCCTGAAGAAGCATGGCATTGTCCCTGGGATGGAGTCACACATGATGTGCCCCCAGTCACCACCAAAGGAGCAAGAGGGACTGTCAGGGAGCTTATGTCATCCCAAAGGCTAAGGTGAACAGCAAGAGAGCATGTAGTGTGCCACGCCTGGGCTGACTGGGGTTATTGAGAAGTTATTATCCCATCAGATGTGTGGCTCCAGCTTGGAGGCTCATTAGCAGGAGGAATATATTAGTAACTGTGGAACAATTGGAGACCTACCTCGTTGGGTGAATAGATGAAAACACATTACCTCCCACAAAGCGGGGGGAGGTGGCAATTAGCTGGTGAGATGACAATATGAGATGTCAGAGGTACAGACAGTAAGCACAACTGTTCATTATTATATTAACAGCTTTAATTTTCTGCCTTTAAACACCAGTTCTCTGTCAGTTCAATTGGATTGTGTTTGTGTGTTTAATTTAGATCAATATACTGCTGTGGCTTGGGTTTTCCTCACACATCCACTGCAAGGGAAGAAGCAGACCAGCCAGTGGGAGAAGCTTTTTATTGTCCTTGAGGCAAGAGGCAGACTGTGGAGAGAGCATTTATATGATGCATGTCCTCAAGTTTGGTGAGCGTAACCTTCAGAGATTTGTGAACTTCCTGCAGAGCAGGGTGGGGAAGAGGTGAAGGTACAGGAAGCTCTTGAAGAGGCAACCAGAATAAACAGCACACTGCAATATTTATAGCAAATTATCTTGCAGACTGCGCAAAATAAGAGGAGGGAGACAAGGTCTCATGCCAGGAATGACTGAAGGCCAGATTCTGATGACACCCCTCTAGGTTTGAAGTTGCTCAGATGGTACTGATATTGCTTCGATGCCTGTAAAAGTGAAATCAGGATTTGGGCAAGGTGCTCAGTGCCAGAGAACAGTACATCTAGGATGGGATTTCCCTGGTTTCTCCTGTACAAGCTATTGAACTTATAGGCAAGATGAAGGGAAGCCCAAGAGACCACAGGACTTTGTTCACAAATTTCAACCTGGATTTGCCTCATGTCAGGGGCTTTCACCTTATTTGGTGCCAAGCGCCTCCATCTCTCTTACGTTCATCCTTCCTGCACTGCAGACAGAAGGATGCCCTTTCTGCTTATGAGGCCAGGAGAATGTGCAGCTTTCACCAGCATTTGAACCTTGGTAACTGCTCATGACAGGGCAATGCTAAAACAGAGATTCCTGAGGAACTTCTTTCTCCTTCTTTCAGTTTTGGCACAGCATTTAATGTATCTGGTTGCCTTCAGTGTCTTTTTCTCCGGCTGAAGTAAATGCGCTAGTAGAATATTACTCAAGAAGTTTCACTTTTAGTACCTAGACATGTCCTTTTGCTTTATTTCCATTTATAGGGTAATATATAGATTTTCCCTCATCCATGATACTCCTGGATCATGAAGTTTCCTCTGTGAGCTCAAAAATTTTATACTGGCTTCTCATCTCCTTTGGGCCAGACCTCTGAAAGCTGTGCTGTTCTACCTTCATCTCCTAGACAGGGAGAAAGCTCTTTGCTGTGGTGTGGGTCTAATATACATGATCTTAATTTCTGACCCAATCTACTGTTCATACCCTGGAGAAAGGGATGAACTTCTGACAAGAGCTTCCTTTCTCCTCTGTCCTGATCCCATTAGAAGAAGTTTCTAGATGTAAGAGTACATGGTGTCTTGCCAGCCACGCACCTCCAAGAAGTCCTGCACGAGAATTACCAAATAAAGGATCCCAGACCAGTGGAGATGGAAGGGGTGACTCATTAATGTTGGCATGAAACATAAGCAACTCTGCTTCAGCACCATCCCTGGGACATAGCAAATACAAAGGATATGCCAGAAAGTCTTTGCCTGCCATAGAGGTGTGCAGAAATGGCAGTCCTGGGCTGGCACTTGCTCAGAACTGCAGGCAAATGTGGCAAAGATTGCAAGCAGGGATCTCAATGCTTGAATCTGGGCATCCAATTCTGGATGTTTAGTCTGAGCTGAAAGGCGAGGGTCCCAAGAAGCCTAACAGGCTTCACAAATTACAGAGCACAGGGACGGTCATGTTAGATTAAAGAAATGGTTCATCCAGCTCAGAGACAGACATCCTGGCAGTGGTCAGTAGCACAAATTCAGCCTGCAGAAATGTCCAAAACAAGGCACTGGGCCAGGATCCAGAGCCATGCAGTGATCTGATTTTCAGTTTCTGCATATTTAGTTTGTATTCTGATGTCATGTATTACCTGTAAAGCTCCTTCTCCAGGAGGAGATGTTTGGTGCCAGCTTTTGGGAACATGACTGTTGCTAGAGCTGACTTTCCTTGCTATCCAGTTTAGAGAAATTCAGATGCCGAGTTTAATCTCCTATCTCTCCTTCCTACAACACACACAATCGTAGGTAAGAAATGCCCCTGGATGTCTAGGCATTCCTCCTGTACTGCCTTGAAGTTCTGGCAGGACAATAATTCCTACAGTGAACTGTTCTCAGCATTTCTTCAGTTGTGGCTTTCTTCCATCCCTTTCAAAGTTAACAAAGTGCTTGAGCCTGCATATGTGTTAACTTCCCATCCGGAGCACAACTCATTCTGTTTTCCAAGCTGGAGCATAAACATCACAAACAAAAACTCCAATGAGTAAAGAACGAACAATCACTTTCTTAATTTTTTTTAAAAGGCACTTTAGGGCTTTTATCAGCAAAGTACTGCGTCCATTAAGAAACAAATCAAGTCACTCTGCCGGCAAGCTAAGTGCTGTTCCCATGCCAGAATTAATACTGCCTCTTTCCACTGGGGATGCTTAAGGGTTCCTCCCCCATGCCCTGGGATTACAGCTACTTTTAGTTCCTAGAGGGATGATTGATCAGTGGAGCTCCTTTGCAGAGCTCCTGAAATAGAAATCGCAAATCAAGACGACTGGGAAGTGACAAATGTGAAATTATGTTGCACTTTGGCGTCTGAGAGGGGAATATGACTGCAGTGACTTAGAAGTGCTCACCTGACACAAGGTGCAGCCAGCTTCTTCAGAAGGAGACCTGGAACTCAAGGAGAGAGAAAGACAGAGTGGGGAGGGTGAAAGGAGGGCTACAAACTTCATCACTCAATCAAGGTTTGCAAGATGTGACAGGGCTGTGAGTGGGAGGAGATAGAGGCTTGAAACCACATTGTTCTTTGCCCTCAGGGAGGGAGATCCTTGTGCTGGTGAAGCTGTAATTTTCACTTTCTTGACACAGTGCCTCAAATCAAACTTTTCTAGACTTCTTTTCCTCACATCCATAGATGCTGACTCTTGGTTTGTCCCACCAAGTGTGACACTGGAGTGTAAATTCTCCTGCCTTGTTCATGTTGCCTGCCCATGCTTGGATTCATATAACTTTGTCAGAAGGACTTTGGTATTTCAAATTCAGTCCATCCCCTGGTGATGTTGCAGCTGTCCAGATGCAGAGTGTCGAGAAGAAAGAATTAATACAGTTAATTTTCATGTAAGTGATAATATTGTAAGTCCCTTTATACCAGTTAAAGTGTGACCGTGGAAGAGGAGGGAATACTACTTTAATTACATTGGCTTTGAAGCTAATTTAGTTAAGGTAGCGCAGAAAAATTATGCACAGACTATCCCTAAGGGTCTAAATTGAAACAATTCCTATTGAAGAAAAAGTCTAACGGAGCTAACCATTGACAAAATGGTGCAAAAAAGGATAAAACTTCTCCCAGGTTCCTAATCAGTCCATTTTGCCCAGCTAGAGCTGTTGTATGTGTCTATGCTGTGAGTCTGAATGTCTAGAATAGATTAGCTGAAGAGAGGGCAGCTTGACAGAGCCTACCTTGAAACTTTATTTTGGTTCCCCTGAGGTATTACTTAGAGCAGGATGAGGTGATAGCCTGACCCCTAAAAGAAAAGGTGCACCACTGCTTTACAAAGATGCCTGACATTGCTAATGACTCATGATACTACTGAGAAAGTCACGCAAGTGCTACTTGTGTTCCTTACCTGACATGGTACACTAGCACTTGCCCCATCAGAGAATTGGAGACACTTTTCATTAGCTGTTGAGTTTCTCCGCAAACGTATGAACTTCTTGCAGGAAATCTGATTCAAAAAACATCTCAAAATGATTCTTAGCCCTTGTTTTCTCTTTCAATGCACAGTGTAAAAGACGTGGTGGGAATTGCCCCTAGTTTCTGATAGTCTCAACTGCTTATATCACCAGGTGTATGAATTTAATTCACTTGCCTGGGGCAAGAAGGTGGATTTGAAACACCTCCCTTTCTCCAGGGATGTTTTATGCACAGAACCAAAGCAGCCCCAGGCATGTGTGTCTTGCCAGACACCCTGGCTCTTGAGTGCAGGAGAGAGCAAGCTCTTCCTAGCTTTGGCCGTCAGGAGACTGCAGATACCCTGACATGCTCTACCAGCTGCATGACCCACATCTGTCCAGCTGAAGTGGTCAGCAGGGAAAGCTGCAGCAGTCCCTGCCACCTCCTCTGGCCTGAAAATCGCAGTGGAGTCTAGCTGGTAAAGTCTTCATTTCTGTAGGAGGAGAAAGACTGATGGCTTATAAGGCAAGGGAGAGAGGACAAAGAACACTTCCAAAACACAGTTTCTTCCAAGAGCTTGGATGGTGTGCATGCAATGGCTGGCAGTGCTGGGGGATGAATAGCCACAAATAGCATTGCTGTCATGCTACAGAGACCAAGCTGAGGACTGTCCAGCTCTTTACAAAGCACTGTCCAAAACTTAACACAGAACTACAGCCCCAACCAGCCTTACCATTCTGAATTTTACATTGCAGGTGAGGGCTTATGAAGCTCTGTGGAGAGATGATGTGGATGTAGAGCTTTTGAAAGATCCTCGGTGCTGCAATTTCGACCTACTAGAAAAGAGAGGAAAATCCCAACAAAGAAACATTCCTGAGGCCAAGGGAAACAGTGTATCCCCATTGGCTCACCAGTGATTCATACCTGTCAGTACAAGACATTATTACCCAAAATATGCCCAAACTGGGAGATTTGCTTGTGCCACAGTAAAAAGTGGGATCAGGCCCAAGAGAATGGAAGCTATGATCTAGAATGGAGAATGGAACTGTGCCCAGTTGCTGAGATTAGAGGAACCTTGTCCTCAGCAAGGTTAAGCAGGGAGCTCAAAGGCAGAGAGACGCAGGAGGCTCTAAAGCAGCCACCCTCCAGAGCAACTGGCTTTCATTTGTCTGTCCCTGCAGGGAGTTTAAGGATCCTCCTATCCAAATGTGCCAGGGGTTGGCCTGACCCTTGATGAGAGTGGACTGGAGTGGTAATAAAAAACTACCTTAAGTTTTATAATGCTATAAATACCCATTATTATGTGCTATTTAAAAATGCAGTGGGAGCTTTGCAGAGTTTGAAGCAAAGATTTCCAGGAAAAGACCTCTGTTTGTGCAAGTGCTAATCCTTATGGTCCAGAGCAAGTGCAGTGTGGTTGTGCTCAACAGCTTCCCAGGAGGGAAGGTCACTCTTCCTAAATAATCAGAATCACAGAATGTCAGGGATTAGAAGGGACCTCAAGAGATCATCTAGTTGAATTCCCCTGACAAAGCAGCAACACTTAGATCAGGTCAGAAACATGTACAGGCAGGTTTTGAACATCTCCGGAAAAGGAGACTCCATAATCTCACTGGGCAGCCTGTTCCAGTGTCCATCACCCTCACTATGAAAAAGTTTCTTCTTATATTTCTGTGGAACCTCCTGTGTTCCAGCTTGCACCTGTTGCCCCTTATCCTATCATTGGATGTTACTGAGAAGAGCCTGGCTCCATTCTCCTCCAAGTTAAAGAGACTCAGCTCCTTTAGCCTTTCCTTGTAAGGGAGATGTTCCAGTCCCTTAATCATCTTTGAGACTGCGCTGGACTATCTCAAGAAGTTCCCCATCCTATTTGAACTGAGGATCCTAGAACTGGACACAATATTCCAGATGTGATCTCAGCAGGGCAGAGTAGAGGAGGAGGAGAATCTCTCTTGACCACCTGACTACACCACTTCTAATTCACCCCAGGATGCCAATGGCCTTCTTGGCCAGAGGGGCACATTGCTGGCTCATTGTCATCCTACTGTCCAGCAGGACTCCCAGGTACCTTTCCCCTATACTGCTCTCTAACAGCTCAGTTCCCAGCTTGTATAGATACATGGGGTTGTTCTTGCCCAGATGTAAGACCCTACACTTGCCCTTGTTACATTT
>VZTY01000192.1:0-21255 GCA_013400935.1 Turnix velox
TATATAGATATATATACAACATGGATTCCCTCTAACCACTTGCCCGAGAGTCTCAATCTACACAATACCTGGCCCCTGGATCCTCTCATCTCCAGTTGGTGCTTGTACAAACACAAACAGGTCTCTTTGTTGACTTCCAGATCCCAGGATCTCCCCAGTAGCTGGCAAGGATGTAAATTGGAAGAGGGTAGATTCAGACTAGACATAAGAAAGAAATTCTTTACAATAAGGGTGGTGAAACACTGCAACAGGCTGCCCAGATGGGTTGTGGATGCTCCCCCTCTGGAGGTGCCTGATGTAGTGGAGGTGTCCCTACCTATGGCAGGGGGGTTGGAACTCGATGATCTTTAAGGTCCCTTCCAACCTGAACTATTCTGATTCTATATAAGTTCTATATATTCTGATTCAATACAGAATGTGTGTGCTTATGCTCCTGTGCCTACCAGCAACATAGGCTCAGCCCCTCTGTCAGCTGGGTCTGATGGCAGGGGTTGCAGCAGCCTTGTCACTGGATTCGGCAGCCTGTGACAATGACTTCGGGTCAGCAGATGATTTTGAGCTCAGGAAAGCCCCTACAAAGCATGCTGCTGCCTGAGCAAAAGGATTGAAGGGGATAAGATGGCTCTTTTCAACAGCTTCTGACTCGCAGACTCCCTCTTCAGCCAAGCTGGATGGTGACGGGCATCACCATGTCCTGCTCCCAATACACCCGCTGTCTTGGCTCTGGCTGGGATGGAGTTAATGTTCACAGGAAAGTGGGAGGGGACACAGCCAGGACAGGTGACCCAAAGTAGCCAAAGGGATGTGACGTCTCTGCTTGGGAGGAAGTTGGAGCATCGGGTTCCGGCTGGTGAGGAAAAGCGTGTTGCGCAGTGCGTATTTCATTAATATTATTGTTGCTGAATATTTTTTTCTCTCCTATTAAACTGTCTTTATCTCAGCCCACGATTTTTTTTTTCCTTTTCCTTCCGATTCTCAAGGTGGGGGAGGAGGAGGAGGAGCTGCGTGGCGCTGGAGGTCAAAACACTGCAGACCTTCTTGTCTCCCCATTTGGGTTGAGATAACGACAGCTCGGAGCGGGAAGTGCTGAAAAAAGAAAAAAAAAAAAGAAAAAATCTGTTATATTTCTCATTGAGCATTAATTTTATTAGCTTCATAGCTGCTGGCCACCATGATGCTTCATCTCTTCTGCAAGCTGTGCTCTCTGATATTTTACCTGCTCTGCACGCTTCTCGCCGCCATCTACCAAACGCTGCTCGATATCGTGCAGCATCCCGAGGGAGGAGAAAGGAAAAATAAAGACAGGGTTTCCGTGGCTACTCAAACCCCAAGGGTGGCCACCAGGGCCACTCCAGCCCCTCCTGCCAAGGTGACTGCAGCCACTCAAACCCCAGCTCAACCCAAGGTCGTGGCCCCGTCCCTCTCGGTGAGCGAGCTGTGGGACATGCGGGAAGATTTCGGCCGCCACCCGGGCGAGCACATTGTCACCTGGCTGCTGCGCTGCTGGGACAGCGGGGCTGGCAGTGTGGAGCTGGATGGCAAGCAAGCCAGGCTGCTGGGATACCTGTCTAGGGAAGGGGGAGTCGACTGGGAGATCAGCAGAAAGGCACAAGTCCTCACTCTCTGGAGGAGGCTCCTGTCAGCCGTGAAGATAAGGTACCCCATCAGTGATGCCATCGAGTGTTACCTGGGCAAGTGGACCAGCATGGAGAGGGCGATTCAGTACCTGAGGGAACTGGCTGTGCAGGAGATTATTTATTATGACCCAGAGGATGCGCAGTTGCCCACAGATCCCGATGAGGTCCGATGCACGAGACCCATGTGGAGGAAGTTTTTATGCAGCTTGCCATCATCATATGCCACCTCCTTGGCAATCATAGACTGGAAAGTTGAAGATGCACCAAAGGTGGACAAGGTGGCTCACAGACTCCGGCAGTATGAGGAATGTCTCTCTTCCCCCATCATCTCTGCTGTGGAGAAACTGTCCCGGAAGGTCCAGCAGCTTGAAGAAGACATGTCCTACTCCCCACCCGTGCTGAGCAGTAAGCATTCCTCTGCTCATGAGATGGGATATAGAGGGTACACACCACGAGGAACCCTGTGGTTTTACCTGCTTGACCATGGAGAAGACATGAGGAAGTGGGATGGGCAACCTACCTCAGCTTTGGAGGCGCGTGTGCATAAGTTGGAAGGAAAAAAAAAAAGAGGGGATTCTTCCAGGAGAGCTGTATCTCCAGTTCCAAGCAGGCACTCCTTCAGACACAGCAGAAGGGCTGATTTTGGTTTTTGTCCACTTGAAGAGTCATTTTGGCAATGTGATGAATACTATGGAACTCGATGATCTTAAGTTCTCTTCCAACCCCAACTATTCTATGGTTCTAAGATTAGAGAGGCCCTTCCTCCAACCTGGTGGGGTAAAAAGGGACAACTGGGTTCATTGGACTGTGTGGACTCAATGCCTGCCATGCCAGATCCACAGGAATGTTTAGACTTTGGTGGACACTGGTGCATGGTGCATCCTAACATCATCAAGCTACAGAGGGGCAGAACTTCCCTGTTCTTCTGGAGTGACAGGGTGACCCCAACAGTTGACTGTACTGAAGGCTGAAGTGAGTCTAGTTGGGAATGAATGGACAAGGCATTCCATTGTGACTGGTCCTGAGGTATAGATTACCTCAGGAGAAGGCATTTCAAGGACCCAAAAGGGTACCAGTGGGCTTTTGGCATAGCTGTGTTGGGGATGGAGGAAGTCAAACTGTTGTTTATCTTACCCTGTCTCAACCCTTTTGTTGAGGGTTCAAAGATGTTGCTGAGTTGAAGGCAAAGATTTTGGGTAACTTCACCTGGTTTCAGCAATTGGTGCCCAGCAGCTTCCTCAAGATTGACATTTTCAGGCTGCAGACCATGGGCATGGGCCATGCCAGGTCCACCAGCCACAAATTCTAGATGCAGCATGCAACAGTCCAACACCACAAGTCCCCTCTCCTGCTCTGAAAGACTGGTATGGCAGATTTAGTCCAAAGTCATGGATTAAATGAACTCAGTGGATATTTTAGAGGGATGGACCATAGACTAGGGGAATTATTTCTTTGTATATATGTATGGATTTATATGTCAAAGATGAGAAATCACCAATTAATCAGAAAGTCATTGGGCATGACATAGAGGGCACAGAATAAGGGGTGAATAATGTCCTAGGTTTGGCTGGGAAGGGTTAATTTTCATGGGAAGCCGGGAAGAGACACCACCAGGATGTCTGACCCCAAATATCCAAAGGGATATTCCATATGATGTCATGCTCAGTATGGAACTGGGGGGCAAAAATCACTTGGTCAGCATTAGGTTCTAGATGGTGAGAAACAATACACAAAACAATTGTGTATCACTTGCTGTGTATGTTTATTAGTATTATTGGGGTTTTGTTCCACTTGCTGTCCTATTAAACTGTCTTTAACCTACAAGATTTGCATTTTTCCTCAAGTCTCCTCCCCATCCCAGTGAAGCATGAGAAGAGAGTGAGAGGCTGCACGGCCTTTAGTTGCCAGCTATGGCTAAACCACAACACCACTTTGCAACAGTGCTCAGTTCAGACACCCCTGAGCTGACCAAGTTGCTCCCTGTGGCATTGAACTGCTCAGAAATTGGTCATTGTTGCGATTGATGAGTCAGATGTTCCTCTACCAGCCCATCTCCTCCACATACAGCCCAAGGGATGTGCTGAGACAAGTCCCCCTAAAAAGCTTTCTCACCCTAACCCAGGAGGTAGCTGGCATAAAGTAGGTGTTCAGGAAATGAGAAGATGGAAGTAAGAACACATCAAGGTGGACACATTCACTATCAGAGGTGAAGCTGAACAAAGAGGCTTACAAGGCCTTTGGGTGGGGAGCAGTTTTAAAGTGAAAGAGGGGAGATTTAGGCTAGATATTAGGAAGAAATTCTTTGCTCTGAGAGTGATGAGACACTGGTACAGGTTGCCCAGAGTTGTGGATGCCCCATCCCTGTCGGTGTTCAAGGCCAAGCTGGATGGGGCATTGAGTGACCTGTTCTGGTGGGAGGTGTCCCTGCTCACAGCCGAGGGTTGAAACCAGATGATCTTTTTAAGTTCCCAACCCAAACCATTCTATAATTCCAGACACCTAAAATTTTGGCTAATAAATTGTAGTCCTTCTACCTTTTCATATGGTAATCTGCACTGCTGGGAGGAATACATGACTCAGCCCTGTAATTTCATCAAAACATTCAGGCTAGATATAAGAAAGAAATTCTTTACAGTGAGGGTAGTGAAACACTGGAAGAGGTTGCCCAGAGAGGTTGTGGATGCCCCCTCTCTGGAGGTGTCAAGGCCAGGTTGGACAAGGCACTGAGCAGCCTGATGTAGTGGGAGGTGTCTCCCACTACATGGCAGGGGGGTTGGAACTCAATGATCTTTAAGGTGCCTTCCAACCCCAACTATATCTACCCTCTTCCAATTTACATCCATTATTTCTAGTCCTNAGTTGCTCCAGCCCTTTGATCATCTTCTTGGCCCTCCTCTGGACCTGCTCCAGCAGCTCAATGTCCCTCTTATGTTGAGGACTCCAGAACTGGACACAAGAATCCAGGTGGGGTCTCACCAGTGCCGAGTAGAGGGGCAAAATCACCTCTCTTGACCTGCTGGTCACATGCAACCCAGGATTTGGTTGGCCTTTTATGGCTGCAAGTGCACACTGTTGGCTCATGTTGAGTTTGTCATCTACTGACATCCCCCAATGTCAACTGAGCTTCCACTCATGTTCACCAAACTGAATTTCCAAGCAGTGGAAGCAGTGAGTGTTCAGCATCTTAGCAAACCTGCCTCTCTCCAATGCAACACTCCACATCAGAGGCTCTCGAGGCACCTGAGTTCTTTAACTTATCTACAGCCTAATCCTTGCCACCCACAAATAGAAAATAGAAATAACAATTCAAACCTATCTACATAAATCCAGCTCTTTGAAATGCACTAATATATGTTATTACCTGAATCAGAAGAGCACTTAATGTACAGCACATATTCACATCCAAGTTCCATGGGGAGAAGACTTTTAAAGCTTGGGTACAACAGCAGGTTGCACTGAGGGGATCATTATAGACAAAGAGGGGAGAAAATTAAAGTTAAGAATGGTCCAAGAGGGAAAAGACAAAGGGCATGGAAAACAATAAAAAGAAAGCTCCAAGTAGATGGTTCACACTTACTTTAGGCAGCAGTTTTTAAGTTTTGAAAACTGAAGTAACACCTACTTATCAGCAAGAGATGGGCTGGTAACTTGTGTCAAAAAGTGATTAGAGATTCTTGGAAAAAAGGTATTGTTGGGAATGTAAGGGACCATCCTTAAAGCATTTGCTGCTGTGTCTCAGTGTGATTGTGGTCCTCAAAACTGCTACTAAAAGATGATATAGAAGGAAAGCAGCAATAATCAATACTTGGCCAACACCATAGGTAAATATTGGTGGGAAGAATGGGTAAGATAAAAACCTGAATTTTCTCTTGGTTCATGACAGTTATGCTCCATTAGCCCTGTGTCTTTACTTCTGGGTCAGGAGTTTGCCTTAAAACATTTTCCTGCCCACTTAGAGTGTTACAGCATGTGCCTTCAAATTCTGCAGTCACATTATTTGTCTGCTCCCAGACTCAGCTCTTTATCCTGCCAGCAATCAGAGATTTGGAGGAGAGAAGAGTGTGGAGATGCACCCACAGTCTTTCCATTTCAGTCCCACTCTGGGCCTCCCTGGAATTTTCTTGAGGTTGACAGCCAGCCTCAGCCTCTTCCCAGATTGTTAATGATTTGCAAAGCTGAGAGTGTGGCTGCTTGCATTCCATTTACTTCACGTCTTCTGCCTGCAAGGGCTAAAGAAAGACAGAAAGACTTAAGACACATTCAGGCCATAAGGTCAAAGAGGTTTAGAAACTGAAATCTGGGCTTTTTACTTCTCTCCTTGTAAGGCAGGAGCTCTATCAGGATTATCCTACCCCACAGCCAGACTGTTTTAGTCTGGTTTATTTATCTCTAACTGAAGAAGAGGTGGAGATGGCACTGCCTTTGCTGTACCTTGTGCTATACTTAGCATTCCAGCTGCATCTATGGAACCAAGGCCAGGCCAACTCTAGAAGCCAGACCTGTTCTGCCTGTCAGAAACTACTGCTATTAGCAGAGCAGACTGTTGGACATGTGTGTGGTGACACCTTTCCCTGGGGACATCCTTCAAGGAAGCATGTGGAAGGGAGCAAACTAGTAAACCATGCTAGCCCAGCTGCTTGCTGTGAAGTCTTGCAACTAGGAAGCTGGTATTAGATTCACTGAAAAACATGTTCTTGTGCTTGTCCCACTCCTTCTGTTTTAGTCTCCTGTCCTAGGCTGTGTGCATCTCCCTTGCCCAAAAAACACCCGTGGAGACCTTTATGTAGCTTGGTCATTTTTATTTCTCAAGACCAGGACTCAACTCCAGCCTGGAATTGTGCCCTTATATATACACCAGAATCTTCTGAAATTGTGAGTACCTTGCTTTTGGCTATTATTATAGGTTAAAAAATGAAGTATACACCAAGTTGGGTTGTAGATAAGACTCCTGTGCTGCTCTTTATTTCTGTTTTATCATCGAAGACATTGTTTAGTCCATAATAGAATTGATTTTCTAGATTTAGTGACTTGTTAAGTAATAGGTTGGTTTCTTCTGCTGACTCAGCTTCCTCAGGTCACTGGTTCTCCTGCAAAGAGAACTGAACCACCACTTTTCAAAGATTATCACAATGGACATGGTATTTAAAGGAATAGGTCAATGTTTCTTAATATAGCCAACCAATCTACAAAGAGAACCTGATGATGTCATTGCTTTTTAAAGAAAACTACTTTACAGGCAAAAAATTGGAAGTTACACAATTCACTAACAAATCACAGAGTGTTTGCTTTAGAAGTTTCCTCACTGCTGTTTCAAAAGACTAATCCTGAGTGAGCATTTCAGTGCAGAGGGAGACAAACTACTTGTGCCTATGGGGGCTGACAGTACAAGAGTGTAAAACAGCAGCAGACCTGACAGAAGGATCCACAAGATGCTTCTTTCCAGATCTGATAAGGCATCATAGAGAAAGGAATTGTAGGAAGGAGGGACTGCAGAATCAAAGAATGGATGAGGTGGGAAGGGATTGTCCTTCTCAGAGCAGGATCAGCTACAAGGGCTGCTCAGCACTGTATCTAGATGGGTTTTGAGTATCTACAAGGAAGGAGACTCCAAAGTATCTTCTAGTGTTAGATCATCTTCAAAGTAATGAAATGGAGTCTATCAGCTGGAGAGTCAAAAGAGAAAAACCATACAGTGTTAAGGATACTGACTTGGTCTGCAGAGCTGCTGAATTCCCTGGTATCTTTTTGTCTTTGGAAAAGCCATTTCTGCTCTCTCTGCCTCAGTTTTCCTGGTAGATGAAGACTGTAAGGTGTTTGCAACCACTAAAAACTGAGAACAAAGAGAAGTGGAAGTGGATTGATTTGGTCTCTGCAGAGAGAACTGTTTCCAAAGGCATCATTTGTGATGCAGATGTGTAACTGCTGATTAATAAACAGACCATTTATTTCACACAGCTACAGAAGAGTTCTTTAACTGAGATGAGGTGTTTTAGATCTGTAAGTAGAACTTCAGGATGAAGAACTTTTTGTTCAGTGTGAAGTCAGCTGGAGATTCGAGGACCTTTTAGTTTTCTGCAGTCACCTGATTTTACTCTGTTTGGCCATATTTCCTGAATACTTTTCAAGTATGAATCTGATAGTTTGGCCATAGGATCTTGACCACATCAAAGTCATCAACTTCTGATGCCCTGGAAGAGTGATGCCAGTGGGTGCCACTCTGTAGGACCAGACATGGGTCTTTTTTCACCTTCTCTTTTTGTGCTTTGCCTTTACACTTTCTAGGTAGATAGCCAGGCTTCTCTGATCACACAGTGACCTGAGAATTAAATTATATTTCTCTTCAAGGACACTGGAAAACAATGGATCTGCTGTGAGAAGCCACAAGTGCTTTGGTTCCTATATATGCTAGAAGCTCTTAGCAGCTCACACAGATACTTACCATTTATGCCCATCCTCCTACATAACTCAGAGCTTTGTAGCTTGACAACTGCTCCCATCTAGCTAGCTCTTGAGTTCTTCACCTCCCTGGAAGGCTTTGCCTGCAGGAGGACTGTGGGATGCTTGTTGCCAGTGTTAGGAATCAGTGTGCAGGACTCAGTATGCCATTACCTACACAAACTCTACATGTTAAGCCACAGCAGGCAGTGTACTGCACTTGCCTGCTTGCTGAGAAACAGGAGAAAGATTACCTTCCCCCACCGACCTCTCACACTTTTAGCAAAGATTTATGCTCATACACAAATTCTTTGAGCTACAGACATGGCCTTCAGAAAATGTGTTTAGGAAAAGGCACTGGGAAGGGGAGATATAATCTGGAAACAATCTCCAGTAATTGACGGGAATGGTTTTCACAGCAACAAAAAGAATGCCAGTTGAATTAAATCAAGTGAAAAACAAAAGGCTGAGTTTTGATCTCAAAACCACCAGCATAAGCAGTGAAAGCTAAGAAGTGGTGTCTTCTTTCTCCTGCTTCATACTTTCCTCATCAATCACAGAGATGTCTGTGGTGCAGCAGAACTCTCTGCTCAGAGAGTGCACATTTGGGAATCACTGAAGTTAAGTTTCAGCTTTCCTAACAGAAGTGTAGTTTAGCATACCATCCCAATTTGATCAGAAAACATAAAAAAGTTAAAATTCAGTCCTGAATTATGTGAGCTGTCTACAGTACCTGGTACCCTTAATTCCATTGTTGAAACTGACTCACTTCATGGTTTCATGTATGGGCTAAAGGAGAGATGCAAATATATATTTAACTGAAGAGATAATATAAACCAAGAGCCTCTTGTCTTCAGCTTAGACAACTCAAGCAGGTACCACATAATGCACTGATATTTATGGGCTAAATCCACTGTGGGATAAAGAAAAGGCAGCCTGTAGCAAATGTACACTAAGAAAGAAACCCAGGCCATGATCAAGTTCTGGGTATTCCATATTTAAGTGTAAAAGTGTGATAACCACAGTGACTTAGACCTCTGTAGAGCCCACTGCTGGAGTGCACTCTAAGACAGTGAAATGAGTGTGACCTCAGCTTGAGAGAGTCACTGGCACTGGTCTCCTGATACAAAGCTTTTGGAAAAAAAAAAACCCAGAAAACATTTTAAACCCTAGGTCAAGGAATTACAAAGACACTGCTGCAAATCTTTCTTGCAAGGTGGAAGGATGAAATATCAGGCCCTCTGCCTTCAGTGTTACTGTGTGGAACACTACAGATGAAAGATTTCACTTATGGCTCAGACTGAGTGATGTTCAATTACAAAAAGAGTCACAGAATCATAGGAGTTGGAAGACCTTCAAAAAAACCCACCAATTTGAAATTCCCTGCAGCTAGCAGAGACATCTCACACTTGACCAGGTTGCTCAGAGCCTGGCCTTGAATGTCTCCAGGGATGGGACCTCCAGCAGCTCTCTGGGAAACCTTGTCTCACCACCCTCATGGTGAAGAACTTCTTTCTAATGTCTAATCTAAACCTGCCCTGCTCTAGTTTAAAACCATTGCCCTTCATCCCCTGTCAAAAAGTCCCTCCTCAGCTTTCGTGTAGGCCCCCCTGCAGGTACTGGTAGGTCGCTGTAAGGTTTTCTTCAGCCTTCTCTTCTCCAGGCTGAACAGTCACTCAGACTGTCCTTGGAGGAGAGGTGCTCCAGCCCTCACATCATCCTCTTGGCCCTCCTCTGGACTCTCTCCAAAGGGTCCATGTCCTTCTTGTTCTGAGGGCACCAGAGCTGGATGCAGTACTCCAGGTGGGGTCCCACAAGAGTAAAGTCAAGTCTCTGCTACAGGTTTGACTTGTGTTAGCTGGACTTTTGCAGAGCGTTTCCTTAGGATAGTCTGGAAGGAGGAACCAGCAGTTTGGATGAGGCCACCTTGCTAGAATTCTCAGTTAAAAGAGGATGAACATGGGCCACTCGTTCTGCTTTCCCTACGATGAGGCATAGAATCATAGAATAGTTTGGGTTGGAAGGGACCTTAAAGATCATTGAGTTCCAACCCCTCTGCCATAGGCAGGGACACCTCCCACTACATCAGGCTGCTCAGTGCCTGCCTTGTCCAGCCTGGCCTTCAACACCTCCAGAGAGGGGGCATCCACAATCTCTGAGGGCAACCTCTTCCAGTGTTTCACTACCCTCACCCTAAAGAATTTCTTTCTTATATTTAGCCTGAATCTCCCTCTTCCAATTTACATCCATTACTTCTAGTCCTCCCATCACATACCTTATTAAAAAGTCCTACCTCTGCCTTTCTGTAGCCCCCTTCAGGTATTGATATGTCACTATGAGACCTCCCTTGAGACTTCTCTTCACCAAGCTGAACAACCCCAACTCCTTCAGCCTGTCTTCATTAAGGCAGTTGCTCCAGCCCTTTGATCATCTTCATGGCCCTTCTCTGGACCTGCTCCAACAGCTCAATGTCCTTCTGGTGTTGAGGACTCCAGAACTGGACACAATACTCCAGGTGGGGAGTGTGGGTAATTGCCAGCCAGTGCTCTGGATGAACACGAGCTGTGTGCTTTGAAAGGAACAAGCTGCATTTCCCTACTTTTCATGGCACAGCACAGATAAGCATAATTGTTAATTTGGATGATTCTTTATATTTTTTTTTGGTTGATGAAGTGTTATGCTCATGAAAAGAACAAACCCAAATATCCAGGCACTATCCTTTGTGCCACCCAAAAGTCAAATTAAACAAAAAAGAAAAAAGGTTTCAAAAGCATATTGAAGCAGCACCTCTTAGGATCTGTAAACTAGGTGCGGGTTTTCCTGCTGCCACCACAGGGGTGGAGTTTTCCAGCTTTGGAGCTGTAAGGAAGGCGGGTGTCTGCCACAAGGTGGCTCTGAACTCCAGTGAAAATTCCATGAGTGAACGAGCTCCGAGAGACAACAGCAAACGCATTTAGAAGCCTTACACTATAAAGTAGATCAACTCTGTTAGTCCAACAGAACCACTCTACCTGCTTAAGAGCTAGAAGCTGCCAACACTTGCTTTTTCCCCCTTCCAACCCATACAGTTCCATGATTCTGTAAACTGGAAGAGGGTAGATTTAGGCTAGATGTAAGAAAGAAGTTCATTACTGTGAGGATGGTGAGTCACTGAAACAGGTTGACCAGAGAAGTTCTGGATAGCACCTCCCTGGAGGTGTTTAAGACCAGGCTGGATGAGGCACTGAGCAGCCTAGTCTGGTGGGAGGTGTCCCTGCCCATGGCAGGGGAGTTGGAACTCGAAGATCTTTAAGGTCCCTTCCAACTCAAACCAGTCTATTACACTCCTCTGCCAGAAGGACAGCCCAGTGTGGAGAAGACTTCCCCACCTATTTTTCATTGCATGAGGGATTTAAAACTATGAGCAGTGTCAACAAATGTAGAGGGACAATGCACATTAGAAATGTGGCCCATTAAAAGGCCACTGTAGAACAAAGATGCCTATGACTTCACTTTATTTCTGGCTTTTTTCAAACATCAGTTTGAATTTATTACATTCCTCCACTTCAAATACGCTACACAAACTATAAAAGATCGAGGTGAAAACCTATCCATTGTCATCCAGGGACATGATCTTTTGACAGGGAGAAATGGGAATTACAAAAACCTCACAGAAGATGAATCATATTTCAGTGTCCAGGATTAAGCAAACCAGAAGTGAACCAGTTGCCCTGTAGACACACAGCTCTGTAAGTAACTTGTGCAAGTAACTGGTCAGGCCGTCTGAAATACTCAGCAATGTGTTTGGTTTTCAAGTGGACATTTTTAAATACCACTTTTAATAACAAACACATAATTTGATTTATTCCCTAATGTCAGTGCTGGCTAGTGAAAGAGGTCACTTGGCATCCAACCCTGAGGGGTGGCAACCATGGGACATGGTTTACATGAGAATGCTTGCAGGGAAAAAGCTTGAGACACCTCAGTTTCACAGCATGAGACTGTGCAACACAGGGCTTTATCAAGGCAGCAAAGAGTCAGCCATCCCCTTATGTTGAGGTACTTACAACCTACAGAATCATAGAATAATTGGGGTTGGAAGGGACTTTAAAGACTATCGAGTTCCAACCCCCCTGCCATAAGCAGGGACACCTCCCACTAGATCAGGCTGCTCAATGCCTCATTCACCTGGCCTTTAACATCTCCATAGAGAGGGCATCCACAACCTCTCTGGGCAACATGTCCCAGTGTTTCACTAAACTCCAAACTATCACAAACTCCAAATCTTGCCACACTCATTTCTTCGATTACTGTGGCTTCCCATTTCTCTGTAGATCGAGACCAAAAAGGCCATTTAAGTTCAACTCTTCTGCTTCTCTAGGGTAGTAATTCTTCCAATTCCCTTTCGCCCAAAATCTGGCAGGAGGGAGGGACCAGACGTGATGATTCTTTTTGTTCCTTTAGGGAAGCAAAGTAGTCGATTCACAAAACCAGAGCTGGAAGCCACCTTCGAAAGCCATCTAGTCCAACCCTCTTGCAGCGAGCAGGGACATCCCTTGTTTTTCCAGCATCATTCAGCTAAGCCTTTTGTTTTATTTAACCGCCCGACATACTCCAATTCCACTTTGCTTGGGCTTTAAAGTCTTTAAATGTTTAAATCCGGGAGGCAACGATTTTCCCTTTCCCCTTAGCTTGCTCGCCCAGCCTTCTAAAAACCGGCCATCGGGGCCACACGAGGGACCATCCCCCTCGCAAAGCCGCCACAACGGGGTCAGGAGGGCGGCACAGAATGGGTGGGTTGAAGCTCCTCCGGGAGCTACGACCCGGCCAGGGAATCGGTGCCGGGCTCCTGTAGGAGTGCAGCCGACCATGAGCCCTCCGCGGGGCCCGCCCAACAGCGCGGCTACACTCGCCTCAGGGGCCGGCCCCAATTGCCTCAGGGCTAGGTCTGTCAACACAGAGCGTGGCTTTCCATCTCAGGGTCAGCCCGGCTCCAATCGCCCCCCAAAGCACCAGCCCCGATAGCCTCCAGCGGCCACCGCCCCCGCGGGCCGGGCGTCTCTTCCCCCCGCCCCACCTTCTTCCTCTCCCAGCTGCCGCCTCCCGCCCGCAGCGCACACAGCCAATGGCGGCGCTCTCCGCCGGCGATGACCTCACTCGCTATGTTCCCATTGGCCAGCTATATTAAGAAAGTCGCGAGCGCCTTTAAATAGCGGTGCCGGCCAGTAACTTGCGGCAGTAGCAGGAGGGTGTGTAGCTGTGCACTGTAGTAGGAGGGAGTGCGGCGAGTGTGCCGCGATTTCCCCCGCGAAGGAGTGCCGGCGCGGAGACAGCCCTATCGCTCCCCTAAGGAGGGGACAAAGGCTTGGTGCCGTCGCGGAGAGAGAAGGAGGAAGGCGCCCGCCTGCCTGCGCGGGCCTGGCTCGCCACGGTGCCCTGTGAGAAGCGAGAGGAAGAAGGAGGAGGCGGCGGGCGCGGGGAGGAAGGCGCTGCCATCGTCCTGCTGCACGGCAAGGCCAGCTTGGCGAGCCTGGCCATGGCTGCCATCCGCAAGAAGCTGGTGGTGGTGGGAGACGGCGCCTGTGGCAAGACCTGCCTCCTCATTGTCTTCAGCAAGGATGAGTTCCCCGAGGTCTACGTGCCCACCGTCTTCGAGAACTACGTGGCTGACATCGAGGTGGACGGCAAACAGGTGGAGCTGGCCCTGTGGGACACGGCCGGCCAGGAGGACTACGACCGCCTGCGCCCTCTCTCCTACCCCGACACCGATGTGATCCTCATGTGCTTCTCCGTGGACAGCCCGGACTCGCTGGAGAACATCCCGGAGAAGTGGGTGCCCGAAGTCAAACACTTCTGCCCCAACGTCCCCATCATCCTGGTGGCCAACAAGAAGGACCTGCGCAACGATGAGCATGTGCGCAACGAACTGGCCCGCATGAAGCAGGAGCCGGTGCGCACCGAGGACGGCCGCGCCATGGCCATTCGCATCCAGGCTTACGATTACCTGGAGTGCTCGGCCAAGACCAAGGAGGGTGTCCGGGAGGTTTTTGAGACGGCCACCCGGGCAGCCTTGCAGAAGCGTTACGGCACCCAGAACGGCTGCATCAACTGCTGCAAAGTCCTATAAAGGTGCATCCGGAGCGCTGGGCACAGCGCCTGGGTCACCTGTTGGCAGGCGGAGAGGAGCTGGGTTAAGGCATGCGAGAAGGCATCTGCCTGTCCCCTCTGCGGGGGGCTGGTGGCTGCGAAGGGTTGTTGCTGGCTCAGCTGTGGGGACGGAGGGAAGGGGGGTGGGGTGACTGCATGTCCTGAGTCTGAAGTAGGGGAAAAAAACCTTCTCCCACCACCGACGCCTGCAAGTTTGATGGCGGCGCTCTGAACAACGAGCTGCTGAGACTGGACTGAGCAAAAGTTGGCACCCAGCTCCTTCCCCGTTGCCCGCCACCTGCTGCTCCCAGCTTCCAGACAGCCTCCTCTCCGTGTGCAAGAGGAGAGTGGAGGAGCCAGAGATGCTGGAAGAGACTTCTGCCTCCTGTCTGCATGTGCCTCTCACCCCCCACCACCACCACCGCGGGGTGGGTAGGGGAGAAGGGGGCTGTGTCTCCTGAGCCGCCTACGGCATCCTCGCCTCTTCCATGGATGTCTCGGCCTGAGCCTGACCTGCTGTGGAAGTCCGTGCCCTGAAGACCGAGACCTGGAAGGGGGGGAGAGGGTCATCCCCAGCGAAGCCTGTATATATCTTACCTTTTTCTGTCTTGTGCAAAACTGGGTAGTGCAGGGGGTGCTTATTTGAAGGTGAGGTGGGGAGGGGTTGCCCAGTCTTGAGACGTTTCTTGTGCAGAGGAACTTGCCCCGAGTGGCTGATGCCTGCTGATGATGCGAGCCTTGGACTGACTCCAGCTGCAGAAGCCACTGGGCTGGAAAGTGAAGCTGACCTGTCCTGTCCTCCTTGCTGGTCATCCTTCTCCTGACAGGCTGGATGAGCAAGGGGGAAGGGGATGATATTGCCATATTATGATCTTGGTGCCTGCTCCTTCCTTTAATGTTGTCTTCTGCGAGTGTGTTGATTTGGGCTTATTTAAAAAGTTGGGTTCTTCTAATTTTTTTTTTGAAAGAAATTACTTTGCACAACTTGGTGGATTTCTGGTTTGGTTTTTTTTTTTTTTCTTTTTAATTAAACACTCAATGCACTCGTCATCTGCATACAAACACTGTAGCATTGGGAACATTCTCACTTGGTAACCTCATCTGGGTCTTGTTTTAAATTGTGATTTCAACACGAGAGGAAATAAAACCACTGTACCTTTTCTTTTTTTTTTGCCTTTGGAAAAAAAACAATGGGTGAAAGTGCTGTTCCTTATGTAGTGAATACATCAGACCTTAACACTAAAGGGCAATTTAAAGAATCTAGACTTTATTTAAAGAGTTACATTTTCACTGGGTATCCAGCCTTGGTGAAAATAATCTTGTGTTTCTCTGGTTCAGAGAACAAATGTCTCCATTTATGTTTTTGTTTACTTTTGTCCCTTTTCCCCTCAACAGTGGTACTGAGACTGTTCTGGTTTTGTTTTTAATGAACTGACATGTATATGATGTTTACATAAAACTATGAACTGTGTATGCAGTTTTTTATGTAAAGTATTAAAAAGATTCTATGCTGACACTCGGGAGAGCAGTGCTGTGATTTCTGGTGGCTCCTCAGACCTGCAAGAAACAGTCCTGGCTGGTATTTGACTACACCACGGAGTTTTACCTGCCCTCCTGTTTGTTTTATTTAAAAAACCTGTCTGGCAGCTCCCAGAGGAATGGTGGCTGTTCTTTCACTTGGAGGAGCTGCTTCCTTTTTTTTTTTTTCCTGTGGAATTGGGCTCAGAATTCAAGGTGGGGACTAATCCATTGCTTAAGCAGAGGTGCCTCTGTGAACTTGGGCTGAGGCCCCTGCTGCTCTTTGATGCAGAACAGGCAGAATACTTTCAAAATAAACCCTGTCGCCTCTGCCTTTTTTAAAACATTTAGGTAAAAGCAGTGTTTACCCCTGATGCCTCCCTTTTTCGTGAGCCTGTACCCCCCTGCGCTGCAGCCAGGCATGTGCAGAGGCTTTGCTGGCTATCGAATCCCTTCCCCTAAGCCTCCTGGCTGGATTTCCTAATTGCTGGCCTCATTAATTCTCCCAGCAATGTAAAAAGTCTGGGCTTCTCCGCGCAGGGGATCCCCGGCATGTGGCAGGGTGCTGGCCTCCATCCCCCTCTCCCTCTTACCCCGCGGCGCTCCCTGCGGCAGCTGCTCTTGGCAAGAGGGATGTCCCTGCTGCAAAAGGCATGACATCATTTCCACTCAACAACGAGCCCAAAGTGCTGATATCTCCCTTTTTCTTCCCCCCCCCCCCCCTTCCTTTTTTTTTTTTTTTTTTTCCCCTGAAAAGCTCCCGTAGGCACCAATAATCCCAGGAGGGTTTTCATAAATCCTCTCAGCTCCTTTTGCAGAGGTGTGAGAAAGGAACAAGGCTTTTGTTTTTTCCAGCCAGTGGAAAGCCCAGGCTGTTGGGAGATGCTCACAAAGGTGAGGGAAACACAGTGCCTTTTGCCAGTCAAGTAACAGAGGATTCCACTGCACTCTGAAGGCTATGGGGCTTTTCTGACACACAGACATAGAAATGGTGGGCTCCTTGTTCCACAGCTGGAAAGTCAACCATGGAGAAAACCTGGATTTGCATTTTGAAGGCTCAGTCCATGCTGAGAATTTATCATGTTGTTTCCTCTCATCCTTCTCATCATACCAGTACCTGGAGAGGGGCTACAGGGAAGCTAGGGAGGGTCTGTTTGCCAGGGAGGGCATGGAGCAATAGGATGAGGGGCAGTGGTTTTGAAGTAGAGGAGGGCAGGTTTAGATTAGACATCAGGAGGAAGTGTCCCTCTCTGGAGGTGTTTAAGGCCAGGATGGACAAGGCACTGAGCAGCCTGATGTAGCAGGAGGTGTCCCTGCCTATGGCAGGGGGGTTGGAACTTGATGATCTTTAAGGTCTCTTCCAACTCAAAGTATTCTATGATTCTAAGTTCTTCACTGTAAGAAAGGTGAGACATAGGATGCCCAGAGAGCTGGTGGTGGAAGCTTCATTCCTGGTAACATTCAAGGCCAGGTTTGATGAGGCTCTGAGCAACCTGATCTAGTGCAAGATTTCCCTGCTCACTGCAGGGGAGGTTGGACTAGATGGACTTTGAAGGTCCCTTCCAACTTTATGGTTCTGTGATCCTTAATGAAATAGTGGTAAAAGATGCCCAAGGCCCACGTTTTAAGTATCAGTTTCCAAGGTTTTTAGATTTTCCTGATAAAGGATGAGTTTGTTATCTTCAGTTTGAGAATCCTGAAATTACTTTTTTGGTCCTAAAGGCATTCTTTGAAAAGAAAATACATCAATTCTGCATGTCTAAGGGGCAACCCCTTCTTCTGAAGGTTCTCAAAAACCCACTTTAGTGCACTGTGGCACCACTCTGGACAATACCAATGCAGGTGTATTACAATCAGGATGGGAAACTTCTTCCTTAAACTGATTGCAAAGCTACTAAACTTACAAATTTTCTGAGGCTGCAGCAGTAACTAATCATGTCAAAACCCCAGAGGAAAAAAAGCATTAACATTTGTATTTTAAACATTGGGAAATGAGTTCATGTTGCATCCCTATATAATTAACTGTACCAATATTTTCCACTCAGGTGCTTCCAAGGTAATTACATTCATTGCTTCCAATTGGACCTTTGCCCAGCCAGCCCAGGGCTACAGCATCTGGCCCAAGGGGGGGTGAAGAGGGAAAGCTGCAAGAAAACACATTTTGTGTTTTAACAGAGCATGACCTTTTTCTCGCTGCTTTGTGAAGCTGGGTGAGTCAGCCGGTGGGGTGAGATCACCCTCTGGGCGTCTACCCCTCTGGGTCACATGGTGAGACCAGAGCCATTGCTCCTTTTGCTTTGTTGCACTTGCTCATGAGCATCACTGCCCTGGTGGAGTGGGATATGAGGTGTGGCTCATCCCACCCTCCTTGACTCAGTCACCCCTAACACTCCAGGGCAAGATGTCAAACTGACCAGCTCCACCCCATATCTGCATCTGCCCAAGAGGGACATAGAAGGTCTGCCCACTCCCAGGACCAGCCAACAACTGTCACAACCCACACTGTCCCTTCAGACAGAGGGTTGTTTCATGTGGACCTCTCCTTTTGATCCCCTAGCTTGTGTTCATGGGGTCCCCCAGTCAGTCTTCTGTAACTGTTTGACAAAATCATAGAATAGTTGGGGTTGGAAGGGACCTTAACGATCATCAAGTTCCAAACCCCTGCCATAGGCAGGAACACCTCCCACTACATCAGTGCCTTGTCCAGCCTGGTCTTAAACACCTTCAGGGATTGAGGGGGCATCCACAACCTCTCTGGGAAACCTCTTCCAATGTTTCCCTACCCTCACCCTGAAGAATTTCTTTTTTATATCTAGCCTGAATCTACCCCCTTCCAATTTACATCCATTATTTCTAGTCCTCCCATCACATATCTTATTTAAAAGTCCTACCCCTGCCTTTCTGTAGCCCCCTTCAGGTATTGAGAAGCTACTGTGAGGTCCCCCCTGAGCCTTCTTTTCCCTCNCAATAAGAAAAAACATTTTCACAGTTCCCACACACTCTGCTAGACAAGCAGGGACGTTCCTGGCTGTGTCCAGATGCCTGCACAGATGTGCTCAGATGAAGAAAGACAATAATAATATATTAGTGAGGAATTCTTTACCATGAGGGTGGTGAGACACTGGCATAGGTTGCCCAGAGAAGCTGTGAATGCCCCATCTCTGGAGGTTTTCAAGCCAGCCAGGATGGGACTTTAAGCAGCCTGTTCTAGTGGGAGATGTCCCTGCCCATGGCAGGGGGGTGGAACTGGATGATCTTCAAGGTCTCTTCCAACCCAGACCTTGACTATGAAGTGAGAGGCTTTGCAGTTACCTGCAGGAGGTGCCAATATGCATCAACAGTGTATTATCCATCCATAATTCATCAGCGAGTATCATTTGGTTTAACAGTAACTACTGGTGTATCTGCTTTACTTACATGATTGAAGAATCAGCTTCATGGTAAAGGGTGGGCTGTAACAGTAGGGGAATTAACACCGGAATCACTGGTTCAATTCCTACACCGAATCAGGACAGCTTCATGGGAAGCATGTTAGATTGGTGCCCACAGCAAGTCCTAAATGTGCGTGTTCTTTTCCCCCCCCAGCTTGCTGCTCTGAGTGTTGTGTGTGTGCTTAATCTTGCTTCTATGCAAAGAAGACTAGAGTGTGGGATTTTTCACTAAATGCTTAATTCCGCTGCTTTTAGGCCATTCATCCTCTTCTGCATTCAAAGCTTGTTGTGGCAGGGCTGGAGATAGGAATTTGGAAACAAAGTGGATTTCCTGGTGGGCTCATTTGCATGATAATGTCCCCCTTCCCTCCCGGCTCCAAGGAACCCAGGGTGGTGGCAGCTGGGGGAGCCACCGAGGTCTCCAAGGGAGGGAGGCACTGGCAGGGGTCAGCTCTGGAAAAGCCTTCTTTCCCCCTCCCAAGCTTTTGTGCTGTGGGGTTTGCTGGATACAATAAGATCGGAACCTACAGTGTGACTGCTTTTTAGCAGCAGAATAAGGCAGCTCTGCAGATTCAGGTCCTGCTTTGCATCCTGACCCTTCCTGTTGGCAGGGAATTGTAGACTAGGGCTTTTCATAATGTATATGCATAGATAGGTACAGATAAAATACCTGTGTAAAACTCAAAAAAAAAAAGATGAAAATCCAGCCTTCTGCATCTGACATCCTTATAGGAGTGAATGGGTGCTTTGTATTTTCAGCCCCACGAGCCATGAAGATATCAAGGACACTGCCTGGTGTGCAGGTGCCACTGAACCTCAGCTGTAGAGGCTATGCAGCCACCTTGAGAGAGGAATATATTCTATTCCTTTTTATTTTATTTTTTTAATCACAAGGTGAAAATAATTGGGGTGTTTTAGGCTAAAACTACCTGTGCCCTTGTGGGCATCTGAAAGAAACTCTGTGTTAGGGCCACAAAGATTATTAGTGGATTGGAGCATCTCCCTCCTGAGGAAAGGCTGAGGGAGCTGGGTCTCTTTAGCTTGGAGGAGACTGAGGGGTGACCTCATTAATGTTTATAAAAATGTAATGAGTGAATGTCAGGAGAATGGAGCCACAGTCTTCTCAGTGACCTCCAGTGACAGGACATGGGACAATAGGCACAAGCTGGAACAGAGGAGGTTCCACAGAAATAGGAGAGAAAACTTCAGGGTGAGGGTGAGAGAACACTGGAACAAGCTGCCCAGAGAGGGTGTGTAGTCTCCTTCTCTGGAGACGTTCAGAACCCATCTGGATTTGTTCTTGTGTGAGCTAGTCTAGGTGTTCCTGCTCTGGCAGGGGGATTGGACTAGATGATCTCTTGAGGTCCCTTCCAATCCCTGATATTTCTGTGATCTCTTCAGGTCCCTTCCAATCCCTGACATTCTGTGATTCTGTTTTAGGTTATGCTACAAGTACTCTTTCAATTTTTTCTGGCAGCCAGGATGGAAGTTCACTAAAGCTGCCAGCATCTAGAGGACTGAGGAGAATGAATGGGGGAGAGGTTGTGTACCAACCTGTCTTCCCACAGTGCAGTGATGGGAAGGAAGGTGCCTGTCACTCCCGTGTTTGCTCCCTAAACAAAGCTTCTTTCAGCCAGGGACAGAAAAGAGCTTAGTCCCTCCTGGTGCTAACAGGACAATTTGCATTGATGGTGATTGCTGCACCTCACTCACAACACTCCTCAGGGCCAGCTAGCATGACATGCTGCCATGACAAAGGCACGGGTATTCTAGTAAAATGGTAAAAAGGCAAGCTAATTGTAGGAGCTGCAAATTCCCCGTGGCTAGGAATTTGGCACCAGTGTGCCTAATGCCTGGGCTCCTTGCTAACAGCTCATGGGAGTCCCACACACCGCTGGCCTCTCTTCTTGGGTGGGCTCACTGATTTAACACCATGCTGAGAAATTCAGAGCAACCATCCCCAGCCTGTTTTTAGGTGGGAAGAGAGAGGATGGGAGAAAGGGTTTTGCTGCCTGAAGGTTTCTGTGACTTGACTTCTTCCAGTTGTACTGCAGCGGTTAATAAAAAGCCATTACTCTGCACCTTCTTCCCAAGCACAGACACAGGCT
>VZTY01000201.1:0-16905 GCA_013400935.1 Turnix velox
ACTCTGTGGTAGCAGTGGTGTCACCCAACTGTCCTGTGTCTTTCAGGCTGACACGGGCTGTAGCCATGGACTGTGAGATGGTGGGAGTTGGACCCAAGGGTGAAGACAGTATTGTGGCTCGTGTGTCCCTCGTCAACCAGTTTGGGAAGTGCATTTATGACAAGTATGTCAAGCCCACGGAGGAGGTGACTGATTACAGGACAGCAGTCAGTGGCATTCGCCCTGAAAATATAAAGAAAGGTAGGAGGAATTTTGGGTTATTTTTCCTCCAAAAAAGACACTCTTTGAGGGAGAATTTAACAGGCTATCAAAGGAACCTCCTTTGCAGAGCTTGGATGAGCCTTCAACTTCTTTTGGGAAATGGAAAAGAAAATACCATCTGGTGGCGGGGAGAAACTTTTTGAGGGGAGAAACTTTTTGAGGGGAGAAACTTTTTGAGGGGAGAAACTTTTTGAGGGGAGAAACTTTGAAGAAATGAACTTGGGGATTAGGGCATGGGAATAATAAGAAACATATTTCTTATAACAAGCAGAGGATTTAGTGTACTGTACAAATTTCTATGACTGCAGGCCCAAGGATTCCAACTGCTTTTATAAATATGCAGTTTTAAGCTTGCTTGGTCATCTTCTGCATCTAATGCAGATTATTTCCTTGTCTGGTATTTTTAGGTGAAGATTTTAAAACAGTTCAGAAGGAGGTCGCTGACATCTTGAATGGAAGGATTTTGGTTGGACACGCTTTATGCAATGATCTGAAGGTACGTGGCTGCAGATTCATTATTTTGAAGACAAGGCTCCAAAAGTTTATGGTTTATTAAATTTCTAATCCATCTTTCTGGATCAAATGACCACTCTTGAAATGCCAGAAACTACAGCTTTACATCAGTGTTGCCTTGCTTTCTTGTCATTTCATGCTGTACCAAATATAGGCTTAGTTATTTGGCCACTAAAGTTCTTCCACTTCTAAATATGTTGTTGATGGCACTGATCTCATACTAAAGGGCTAAGAAAAAAAAACAAAGTTATTTATTACAGAGTTACTTTAATTTGTTCCTCAAGGGTTTATGTCTCTTTTGGGGTGTGTGGTGAAGGCAGGGTGTGAGGAAAACCTGGTGCAAGGTGTCTCTGCCTATGGCAGGGGGGTTGGAACTAGATGATCTTGAAGGTCCCTTCCAACCTAAACCATTCTATGAAAAAAAAATAAACCTTTTGCTTTGTCCTCAAAGCTTACCAGTCCTCTCAATCTTAACAGAGATGGGTATCATGTGTTTTTGTGGTGCCTCCTGATTAATTTCTGCTTTTCATGCAAAGTAAAACCATGGTTCTTAAATCCAGACAGTGTCAGGATGGTGTTGGTCTGGTGCTTGTGGTTTTGAACTGTCTCTTATAAGGGATGGAATGAAACAGCAGCAAGTTGTACATTAAGCTGTATAAAGTTTCATGCTTTATATTCAAACTGTGATCTCTTCCTAGGTCCTATTGCTTGATCATCCAAGGAAGAAAATCCGTGACACACAGAAATACAAGCCTTTCAGAAAGAGAGTCAAGGTGAGAAAATGATGGGAAGGTGCACTTCAATTAACTGCTACATCTCTCTTCTACCTAACCCTTTTCCTTCTTTCCTACCTGCAATAGGGGTGCCTGCTTTTTGTCACATCATAATAGCAGCCTAGTTAAATGCTTACTTAGCATTAGCTTTCAGGTTTCAAGTTAAATAGTTGAGTACAAACATTACCAGAAATGCCTGTGCACAAAATTTAGTGGTTCTCCTGTTCTTTAGCACTTGCACAGTCTTCAAAATACTCTTCTGGACAGCAAAATAAGATGGTGCACTCCTTGTAGTAAGGCTCATCATCTTAATGGTATCTTTTCCATGGTGATATAAAAGCAGGCAGCTTCAACTTTTTACTTAGATGGGAAGAATAAAAGTTCAGATTACAGTGAGATATTTTAAAGTTTCCTAACTATATACATTCAGGTTTTCTTTTTCACAACAGTGAATCTCAATGTAAATCTTGATGGTTGTGGGACTACACATCAAATCCTCTCAGTAGCACAGAAATCTCTTAATTCATGAAGTATTCTTGCTAGTTCACAAGTAGAAGCTGAGGTGTGCTATACCATATTGAGGAATACACTTAAACTAATAATTATATGTATAAGTAGTACAAAACAACATGATTTCTATCTTTTTTTTTTATTTCTAGTGTGTAAGGCCATCATTGAAACTGCTCTGTGAGAAGATCCTAAATGTTCAGGTGCAGACATCAGAGCACTGCTCGGTAGGTATCTCATCAGCACCTATTTTTTAAAACTTTAAAGTTTTCAAAGTTTTACTTAAAAACATAATTAATAAGGTACAACACATTTCCTCTATGATTTGGGATGAAATCTACAATGCTTTTAGTTACCAAGCTCTGCTTGAACACCAGCATGCAGCCAGAATTGCTACTGAAGCTTGTTTACCCTCATGTCTCATCCCACTCACATTTCCTTATTTTCATAAGCTTCTTCTACACAAGTCAGCTGTATTCTGTTTAAATATTAACTCTTGTTATTTTAAGATCCTCCAGGGGAAAAAAAAATAAAGTAATTCTCAACTGCTTACCTTAAAAGCAGCATTCTGCATTGCTGTGCTATGGTGAGGGAATAAAATAGTGAGAGCTTCAGCAATTAGCTCCTTTCTTTTAGTGAACAGAGGGATAGAACACAGGAATGAGCTGAAGAATTAGGGAATTTTTAGTGTATCTCCAAGATACTGTATTCAAGGGTATTTTTTCCATGCTGATTTTCCAAGCCACAATCAGAAAGAGAAGTGCATAGCCTGGTGGTGGCCCATGTGTGCTGAAAGCATGTTCATCCCCTTCCATGAACCACAGAACCTAAATCTAGAGAGATTATGAAATATTAATTAAAGGGATGTAGTGAAATGATAGAAGATTTAGCTGTTTCTTCACAAAAAGCATTCTAAAACCATGCCAGCTGTGTTTCATGAAGCCTCCTGTTTGTTCTCTTCTTTCAGGTTCAGGATGCCCCAGCAGCTATGAGACTGTACACTTTAGAGAAGAAGAAGTGGGAAGCTGCCATCAGGAACAACTCTAACAATAAAAAGTGTAAAACTTGAGTGGTTTTTACCTGCAGCATTTGCTGGATTCGTGTCACATTCCAGGAAAAAATTCAGAGGTAACTCAGAACTGACAGCAGCTGCTTTTTGTACAATCATAGGACAGAACTTCTCAACCTGAATGCTCTGAGCCTAATTCCCACTGCTGTGTTCAAACAGTACCTGTAACAAATCCCTACATTTGTGAAATTACTTCATAATTTCATTTTCTGCAAAGGATATATACATTAAATAAGTTTCAAAAGCTTTTGGATTACAGTAAATGAAGGAAGAAACTGTCACTGCTTTGCTGAAACTCCCAAGACTAAAATATTTATTTCAGATGTTAATAAAGTCTCCAAAGTAAGGCAAATTTTTAACTACTGCTGTCATTCTCACATTAAATCAACAAAACTATTTAACTCTGTGTATTATTAATGGTCCAATATTAATCTTTCTGGTGGGAAGGATCTTTTGAAATATTTCTGGAGGATCCAGAGGCTTTTATATCTGAACCAGAAGCATCCAAGTCTTGTTCTTATGCAAGAAGTTTTTCTTTTACTCCTGCAGTTTTAAAAGTGCTGCATCCACAAGGGTCATTATACCCTAAAGAAAAATAGGACAACTGTCAAATACAAGGTTATCTTATTAGTTCACTTATTTTTATATTCCTTTATTAATAAAAACATTGTGTTTGTTACAGCCCTTTAAAATGAGTGGTGTTTTAAACAGATGTGGGGTCTGATGTTAAATCTTCAGGCAAATTGTCACAAGGGTTTACTTAAAATTCAAATTGGATGAAATATGCTTTATTCCTGTAAACTTTAGCCTGGTTTAGTAGGAAAAAATGTAGTCAATTCATGCAATGCTATGTTGCAAGAACCCAGAACATATTTTTTTTACAAAATTACAGCATAAAGCATAAGAAAACCCCTTCCAGCTACTTGTTTCCAGTGGTTAGAAATATTCTTATAAAGTCTTCACCCCACATCCACAGATTCTGTAAATTTTTGCACTAATATTTGAGAATGATGAAGTCTATAACCAGAAATAAAACACAAAGCATCCACCCTATGCTACAGTGATTTCTACATACCATGCTAGATGGAAAAGAGCTTTTTATTTCAGACAGCAACCCTTCCATTTCCTGGGACATCATTTCCAGCACAACATCATCTGTAATGCAAATGAACAGCATAATTTATGCTCAGAACTATCAGTGGTTTCAGCAGGAGGTAAAGGAGAGCAGGCAGGGGATAGATTTGCATGAATAAAAGGCGTGAGGAGATGAAGTTATAAAATCACATCAAAGGGATATTTATCATTATTGAAGGACAAGAGGAATGTTGGTTCCAATTCATCACAATAAGTCACTTGAAAGCAACATCTCCCTGAGCAGCTGTTGTTAGTTTTCAGTATCTTTTGGGGTTGGGGGTAGAGGAAAAGCCTTCATGACATAGAATCATAGGATTGGAAGGAACCTTTAACAGGTCCTGCAGTGAGCAAGAACATCCTGCACTAAATCAGGTTGCTCAGAGCCTCAGCAAGCCTGGCCTTGAATTTCTCCAATGATGGAGCCTCCACCACCTCTCTGGGCAACCTGGGCCAGTGTCTCACCACCCTCATGAGGAAGAATTTCTTCCCTTCTTTAAAGCCATAACCACCATCATCTCACCATACTGAACCATCTCCTTAATCAGCATACAGATGCTTTCCACTACTTCTGCATCATCAAAGTGAAGGTGGTAGAGATACTTGATGAGGTTCATTCCACTGTCTTTTGAATCCATTATAAATCTCAAAGCTGGTATTTCTGAAAAGGAGAAAAACACTGCTAAGCTAATCAATTGCTGCAGGCTGCATTATCTGCTGATAATCCTCTGTTCCAGCAAGAACACAGGTAATTTTTTCCAGGAAATCATGCCTACTTTGTCTTCCTAAAAGCTACTCTGAAGAATATTTGAGCAACAAGTCAAAGACCACATATGCTACTGTCACACGAGGCAGAAGCAATCCCTTAATGTTTTGTTTTCACATTAAGCTTTATCCTTTTAAACAGTCAAAAACTTAATTTCCAAGACTCTCAGGTTACTCATAGATGAGATTTGTGCTGATCTAGCACTTCTCCTACAGGCACAGTGTGTCCATGGGAAGAAAAAAATCCACACCTCTAGTTTCAACTAATTCCTTTTCCAGTTCTGCAAGAAGAGATTAATTCAGGAGTGCAGATGTCAATCCCAATCCCACGATGAACTCTTGAACTATGCACAAACAGACACTTCTGAACTAATTTGCAATAAATAAACAAGAAAAAAAGAACTACTAAATGTTACCAGAGAGCCTTAGAAGGCTTGCTAAGGCCAGACAGGCATTCTTCACCAGTATTGGTCTTTTTGGGTTCATCCTGAGTGCATCCACCAGAAGTCCTGTTGTGGGTTCATAGTCATTTTCACTTATGCAACCTTTAAAAAACACCAAACACCCACATTACAAACCCCCAAAAATTCTGAAAAACCTTAAACACAACAGCATTTCAACTCCTTCCCCCTATTTCTTGAAGCAACTTTTTTAAATTATGTGATAAAAGTTAGAAAAAGCATGGGAAAACCTGTAGTGCAGTAAAAAAGACACAATTAAATTTTGTCATGAGTTGATCCATGGGTCTAGAAGAAATTTATGACTTGGATGTCAGGATTCCCTTTCATTCTCCAAGCCAAAAGGAATGGAGAATCCTGAACCTATTATGCTGGTGGGTACTAGAAACAAGATCCTTAATGGTTTACTCTGCTTTTCCTAGAGCAATGATGGCAAATAAGCAGGGCAGGAGATAAAAATATGGCACAAGGAAGAAACTGCAGAAAGTGGTACTGCAAGGATACATCTCTTGGTGCACATGCTGGAGATTTTTGGTTTATCCTTTAATCTTAAATATTGTTCCAAATTTACTAAGCAAATGGACACAGAAACAAACTTCTCAGCCTATGCACTGTGTTCAGCCAAATGGGATTCTTGGTCTTAAGAGATAAAGCAGAGATAATGTTCTGCACAAGGTTCTGGTAGCTGCCCCTCTTTACAGAGCCCAGCAGTAGTTTCTAGTTATATAAAAGCTAGAACTCACCAAAAATAACTTCATTAGGGAGTGCTAGAGAGCAAGTGCAGGGAAGAGGGACCAAGAAAGGATTCAAATTCTTAACTCTGCTGCCATCTGCAGAGCCTGCTAAGCCCATGCAGCCTGCATTTCAGATATCAGCAAGATACAGAGGTGTTGGGCATTTCTCTGTAGACAAGGAGAGTGGGAAGACACACCTTGGAGTGACAAAGCCCACAGAGCAGAGCAAGCAGACTCAGTAACTGTTCCATTGTGGAGGTGCTCCTGGAGGACAGCAAAGGTAACAGGGACAGCACTTTTCAGCAGTGTTTGGTCTACATCATTCTCTGAAAAGGAAAAGCATCAAGCAGAGTTACTTAAATCAAGCAATAATACCTTAAGCAGGGTGTATGTCAAATTATATCAATAAAACTTTAACATGTGATGGCATTGGAGTGATGTTACTTTCACATGGACTATAAAATGTACCAAAATCAATCACATTTAACAGTACTAATCAATAACAACATTTATTGCAAAAAGCTGAACTTCTGAGAAGTAGTTTTCTGTGCCATTTAAATTATTATATGAGGATCACAGCAAGAAACTTCCCAAAATAACCACCTTTTGCACATAATAGTCTGCAGAATGGATATTTAGTGGTCAAACAAATAGGTTGGTTGTTGCAAAAAAGGAATAAAATACACTAAGAAATAAAATGTTATTCATTACAAATGTTCTGATACCTAATCTAATATGTTCTTTGCTAAGTGCNGGAAATAAAATGTTATTAATTATAAATGTTCTGATATCTAATATGTTCTTTGCTAAGTGCAGAGCAAAACTCCATGGCTGAAAAAGCCTTTTGTGTTTCTGACAGTCTTTATAAGACATCTTGGCTTAAACAGTAAAGATTTGACTTTGCCACCTTATCACAAAAAGGGGCTGCTAAAAGGTCTGGGTTGAGTTTATTTAACTCTTTATCACTTAAAGTAAATGAAGCAGTGCTGTGGAGAAGTCCTTCCAGAACAGGAGAAAGAAGAAAAATTCACTCCCAGCAAGAGGAATGTCTGAACTCAATTAGCCACAATACCTGCTGCCTTTCAGTCACATGAGCCAAGGCACAATACTTGCTGTGTTTGACTCACCACTGGCAGCCAAGCTCCAGAGAACTCCACAACAAGAGAGGCAGATCTGTTCATTATGAAGAAAATTTCTTAAAATGGACAGGAGATCTGGAAGGACTCCAACTTTCCTGAGATTCTCTGCAGCAACTTCTAAAAAAAATAAATAAAGAAAATAAAAACAGAAAGAAATTCTATAGAACCTGCTATTTTTGTCCCACCCACTTGTCTTTTAACCGTATTTAAACAATGGTTATACATCAGTAACATGATACTATCGGCTGGAGAAAAGAAAGGCAGAGAACAGACTGAATTCTTTAACAAGATGCACTTAAAGCACAGGGTTTAGCACAACCGACCCTTTCAAATGAATGTTTGCCCATTCTTTTTCACGATAAAGCTGAAATTCAGAGCAGAAAGGGAACTGCGAGGGTACACAGGGCTGTTTTTCAAATGTTTGCAGTTTAGCAGCTCAAGTCCCTTCAGCTTTAGAATTAGGAAACAATTTTAAAATAGTTTTGTAAGCTTATTAGTAGGTGAATTTTTTTTATACTAACTCCCTCCTGCTAAACACTTCTGTAACAATTTTTTTTTAAAGTTTTCTGATTACTATTAAACTGACACTGAAAACAAATAAAAGCTACTACAAATATTTAGCAATTAGTCTCAATAGAAAAAAAAATTAAAGAAATTAGGTAAAATGGTTTTGATTCACCATGGCACAGCAAAAAATAGAATCCTAGTTCTTATGAAGTTATAAAAGTAGAAAAATAAGTGTGCCTCTAAAACAAGCAAGGTGACCCACCACTGGCTGAAGCCATCATCAATAATGTGCAGATCAATGAAAGTAACTCTTCATTTTCAGAGTGTTTTCTCACTGTCTCTACCAGAGAGCTGGTCACATTCTCATCCAGGGCCACCACCACATCCTCTTCTAGAGCTGACAAAAGCAAGCATTAGAGCAGAACAAAGTTTTCAGTGGCTTGGAATGAAGGCTGAATCCCCCTGCTGTCAGCATGAGTGAAACACTCAATTAACAGCAACTCTCCACGTAACACATCAAAAAGTTACTTTGCATTTTCTTTTTCTGAAACATTTTTTACTATTACCAAGGTTGCATCATTATCAGGTGGTTTTGGGGGTAAATTGCCAAGAAATTGACAGCAAGGAGCACACAAGAGAGCAAAAAACTTTTATATAGTTTGAAAATAAAATACAGAAAGTCTCTTATTTATGAATTCTATCAAGAAGATCAGCCTGTACTTAAAATTAATCATGTATAGCAGGGCTGAATACTGAATAAATCCATGAGAATTCAGATTCTTATTAAAGCTGTTAAACTCCTCTCCTGCTTTAAATTTGCTGCCTAAAATCACCACTGAACCCCTTTTCAAACCTTATCTGCTCCATCTAACCAGCAAATGACTGTACCTTGACTAAGGATTTCAAGCAATAAGCTGCAACCATCTATTTGTATCTTGAGAGAATCTACATGAGTCTTCATGGCAAGAGAAACCAATTCTGTAAACATCAACAAATAGGGCAATGCTGCAGGGAAAAAGAGATGATGTGAGACAACAGCTTAGAATACTCAGAGGGTTATCTATGCTCCAAAGCTCAAAGAGTTCCATTTTCAAATAAATCTGAGTCCCTCTGGGCAACGTGCTGCTGCAGAACAACATTCTTGAATCAAAGAGAACAAAACACGTGTACAGGTGGAACAATACAGAGGGAATTTTTTAGTCTCTACAGGAAAAGACTCTTTTTAAAGACAGCTGGAAGGCAACACAAGCCAAATGCAGCCAGCACCTTGCTCATTGAAGTCCCACTGGCATAATTCACTGGGCATGTAGCAACTTGTGGGGTAGAACATTGTGCAGGAATCCAAACCCATGTTTTTCAATAACTCTGGAGGAATTATATAGGTTTGAAGGGGAAATCACACAATCTCATGGATTGGAAGACACCTCGAAAGATTATCTAGATCAATCCCCCTGCCAGAGCAGGAACACCCAGATCAGATCACACAGGAAGGCATCCAGATGGGGTTTNCAAAGGTACATTGACTTTGTCATTGATAATCAAAGCTCACTGTATCACCAAATAAAGATTCCCTTGGGAACAGACTTAAAGGTAGAAGTAGCTAAGGCAAAAAATCCCGAATTATTCTTTTTTTTCCTTATTGATTACAAACACTCTTGTCTTTTAAAAATTCAGCCAATGCCAGCATTAAAGTGCTATCACTGTCAAACAGCAGCACCTTTTACAACTGAGTTCACACAGTGCCTTGAAAATATTGATCATCACCTGAAAGTTTAGTCTGAAAAATGTGCAGAAAACAAAGTTTTCACTCCCACAGTTTCACTGGACACACATGAAGCTTTCTGCTGTTCTACCAGTTTATAGCCCCCAAGTTGCCCAAACACTGGTATGAATTATTTCTTTAAATGTCAGTTCATCAACTCATCTTGACTGATATTAAAATATCACTAATTTTTCTTTCTAACATCCATTTCTCTTATCCAGCTGCTGTTCAACAAAAGAATTTACAAAACAAGTATCAACACAATCACATCAACTAATGATTTATCACAAAAATGATAAATAGGAAACACATTAATTCTTATTTACTGTGATGAGAAATTTTTTTCCTATCTCAAAACATAAGAAAAGAGCAGAATAAATTAATAAAATAATGCCTTACCACTTTTCTCTCTCACAAAACTGGCAATGAGCTGAATGGCTTTCTCTTGTGCTGCTTCTACATCCCAGAAAGCCTGCATGAATTCTAAATAAGCAAAGAAATTTCTTTTAACAATTTGATACACTTGGGGAAAAAAAGCACTTCAATTTTCTGCTTTGTGCAAGATACAAATTCATATAAATGAAATTATAATCTGTGATTGTTGAAAAGAAATAAAAGATTTTCCACGAGGTTACAGAGAAAGCTGTAGAGCCACCCTTACACCAAATAGCATCCTGTTTTATTTTAACTAAAATAAATACCCAATAATTCAAGTGGAATATATGCTGTCTTATGAGCTTATTTCCTATGAAAATTTACTCTTGTATTAATCCTGTTTTCCTGATTACCTAGAATGTTTTCAATTCCTCCCACAAGGAGCATATCTATTATTCCAGGAGGCAAAGTTTTTTTCAGCTTTACTGAAGTGGCACCAGCAACAGTCAGGCATTCCCTAATAAATGGAACATCAGTCAGTTCCCTAGAATTACAAGAGAAAAAAGCAGAACCAGTAAGTTAAAATACAAGTTCCACAAGCCCTTTTTTTTAAATTTTATTTTTATTTTAAAAGCCTGCAATGCTTCTTTGAAAACCAAGTTATTTTTTACAGATTCAGAATTTACTGCAAAGTGGCCTCATTGAAGAAGCAATGCTTAAATATCAATAGCTCTGAAAAATTTTGATAATATGATTTTATAATCTCCAAAAACGAGTATTTGCACACATCAAAATACTAATTTCTGAATGCACACCAAGCCTTTGACTCTTCTGCTAACTCCATTTGTCAAGGCAGTCAGATCAGCAACCCTGATTGAACCTCTTTCTAGCTAACACTCATATCTTTGAGAAGGAAGAGGGGCTTTAGGGCAAAAAAATAAAGGAAAAGCATCAGGAACTCACTTTGTTGTGGGTCTCATGTTGGGCTCAATCTGGAGCATCATCAATAAAATTGGAGATAAAGGTAAGGAGCTGTTATCTGCATTTTGAATTAGAGGCAGAACCCCCTCAAGATGGCTGCTGTCCTGTCTGATGTCCTGGAGTAATGAAGTCCCCTCTTCTGCCTGTAAAAGCAGAATCCACAAGCTTGTTTACAGGTATCCTGGTGGGTCAATGGCATTTTAAATCTTAAATTAAAACATTAGGACATACATTCAGAACACCACAAGTTGTCATGTCCAGTAGGACACAGCCCAGAGACCAGATGTCAGATTTCTCAGTGAAAGTAAAACCAAATGTTTCTGGAGCCATCCAAGACTTGTTGCCTGTTGAAATAGGAATCACATGGCAGTGCTGCTGACATAGAATCATAGAATAATTTGGGTTGGAAAGGACCTTAAAGATCATCAAATTCTAACCCCCCTGCCTAGGGACACCTCCCACTAGATCAGGCTGCTCAGTGCCTTGTCCAAAAACACCTCCAGAGAGGTGGTACAATGCACTACATGAACCACAGGCATACATTTTATATCTAAAAATAATTTTGAGGCATTCTGCAGAGATTAAACATTTTACCAGTACTTAAAAGGGCCTACAAAAAAAGGCTGAGAAGGGACTGTTTGTCAGAGCATGGAGCAACAGGATATGGGGCAATGGTTTGAAACTTGAGCAGATGAGATTAAGACATGAGAAGTTCTTCACCACGAGGGTGGTGAGATACTGGTCCAGGTTGCCCAGAGAGGTGGTGGAGGCCCCATCTCTGAAGACATTCAAGGTCAGGCTTGCTGAGGCTCTGAGCAACCTGATCTAGTGCAGGATGTCCCTGTCACCGCAGGGGAGATTGGAATTTGAAGGTTCCTTCCAGCCCTATAATTCTATTATTATTTACTGGTGATACACCACAAAAAAGTAACTGTAACAAATAATTTTCTAAGCTGTTACTGAGTGTGTATCAAGCTAAAAAGATTTTAGCTGTATCTATTGCAGAGTTCTGAGACTTACAGACATATTTTCAATAGTCAACACCATCAATGCTTCAAGTGACTATAAATATGCTATTCAAACTTCAGAAGATAAACAGTGTGAAGAAGGGAAAGGAAGATAATTTCTTCATTTTAGGACTGAAAACATTCACCATAAGTGGGTCTTTTAAGGAATTAAAAGAAAAAAAAAAGTAAAACATGTATCTACTTTCTTCCACTCTTATTTTCCATTTCATCTCATCTGTCATAAGTGTCTCTGTACTGAAGTCGCTAAGCATGAAGGATGCTTCACCAGTCACAAGTATGTTTGATGGCTTGAGATTTCTGCAACACAAAGATTTTCTATCAGCCTGGGAAATTAGAGTCTAACACTACATATTCACAGGTTGCCAGCCTCTTCAAACATCTAAGTTTAGGGTTTTTTTGGAGGTCAGGGTAGATGGAGAGGTGGTGATGAGTCTGGAGGCTTTTTTGTTTGTGGGTTTTGATTTGTTTTCTTTAAAAGACGAGTGATAAGCAGCTGAAATGCTATTATTTTCTTTTACTGTGAAATATTCTAAAATTTGTGATTTTGATACAATTTGTCTGGATGTGGAAGGCAACAGTTGTCTCTTAGTTTAGACACCAAGTTTACCTTGTTATTAACAGATATGGTTAATTAAAATCAGTATTAGAATTTGAGCACAAAGAACCTAACAAAAATAACAAATGATTTCATAAGTCAAAGAAAATGAATCTATATATGAACTACTAGGATTTCTACCTTCTATTTGCTCTTTTGGAACATTCACTGCCTCCAAGCAGCTGTGCTGAACCAACAGTAACCACAACAATGACCTTTCATACAAAGGAAATAGAATTTCTACTCACCTGTGGAAAATATTTTGTTTGTGTATATAAAACAAAGCATCCACCATCTGTCCCAGGAACTTCACCATCACCTGTTAAAGGGAATAGACTTGAGAAGTCTATAAACAGGGTGAAAAAAAACACTTTCAAAAACCACCCATCACTGTGCTTTGATTACCCTGGGGAGGATTTTGGAAAGAGGAAATACAAAGGAATAAACACAAAAGCAGAGTAAATCATTTCATACAGATGTCTCTTCAGTACTTTTTACCATGTCTGATATTTTTTCTGACTTGTGCCTTTTTTCCTTGATTAGACATGAAAGATCTCCTTGGCCTGAGTGCTGCATCACCAGACAGAGGAACAGAGATGATATCTGTAATTAAAAAATTACATAAAAATTGTCTAATTGCCTGCAAGTAATTATATATCCAGTAAGAAAGACAAAACCAAGCACTTGGCCAAACTGGGGAGGGTGTGATGTTCACCAGTACCAAGGTGACCCAAGCTTATTAGTATCTCAGAGGAGAATACTTTCTTTTATTAAAAATGCAGCATGTTTGTTTAAAAAATAAAAAAAATTCACAAAACATTATCAAGCATCTTATTTGAAGCCATGACAATTCAAGTATACATCCATTAAATTAACACAAACAGCATTTTCACAGCTTTGGAGCATGTTTATTCATGAGTTCAACAGCAGGTTTGTTTCAATTCTCACCTCATCATCCCAAGTCACAAACAATTCTTGATAAGCACAGATGTTTGAATGATGAAGTTTTAGCAAATCCTCTGCCTGTATTGAATTAAAAAAAAAATAAATAAAGGAAAAAGAAAACCCCAGCATACAAGATTTCTATAGCTAAGCAGTCCTTCCCACTAAACAAGTCAGGAAGACATTAAATAATGTCCTAAGCAAGTTTTGACTTGCTCACGTTGCATGTTTGATCAAACCCTTTCAATGGGCAGGCTCTGTTATATTTATAGGTACAAGGATTAGGTTAAGGGAACCATTTCAATAAGACTCAATGCAATACAATGACAGCTTGGTGAGATTCAAGGGTATAAACTGATCCTTAGGGATATATGTAAAAAACCTAATCAGTTCCTAACATCCAAACCTGAAAACACATTTTAGAATATGATAATCAAGGTGATTTTTTTTTTTTAATTTATTTCCAGTAACCCAAGTGCAAGCTTGAATCACAGAAAATATGACACTGGTAAGATGTCTTTGCCATTGGTTTCTCTATAAGGGCCTAACAATTACCAAATACTTTAACAAATTAGCTGATGAGGCAAAAAGTAGAAGGAATTCAACTTATTCTCCTACAGTAGTGGTTGTGGAGACACCAGAGAAATACTAAGAGCCACACTCCCAGCCAGCACTACTGCATTTATTTCAATAGATAAACATATCAGCAGTAAAAAAAACCAATTTCTATGAGTAAAGGCAGCCTCAGTGCATAGAAAGATCACTTCCAAGTAGAACAAAGCATCTAAACAGACATGTATGCTCACTCTTTTTCAGCTGCAGATGTCATACATACTGGATGCTGTGAGACTAATCCATCAAGTGTTACCTCACATACTTTGTTGAGGCAAATAGTGATATTTTAATAGTATTTCTGATGCTGCTTCTTGCCTGAGGCACTGAGACAAGTCAGCACTAAAGTATAAAAGGAAAAAACTAGCCAAATCGTTCATATCAAATCGTTCAGGTGTCAAAGCCTGAGAAATTAATACACAATGAAATGTCAACTGGAAATTGATGTATTAATAAGGAACTATAAAGAGATCAAGGCTCTCCTCCAGCTTAAAAGCTAAAAGGATGAGCTTTGCTCTTTGTCAGCACAAAACAAATGAGAGCCCTGAAAAGAGTTTCCTCTGATAACAGCTGTCCATTTGAATCTACATAATCAAATACAGGAACAATTAATACAGAATTCTATCCTGAGCTACAACACAGGGCAGAAAGAACACCCCTCAGATAGTCCTACCTGATTTACATGTTGATTATTTACTTAATTAATCCTTGTAGATAAAAAAACTTTAAGATTTTTGGTTTTATAAGTGAAGAAAAACTGCACTAGTACCTCCTTCAAGGCCTTAGTTGCCTGGTATTCATCAATGCATTCAACCTGCACCAAACAGAATGTAAGGATGAGATCATCACATAGGGACAGCCAAGTTTAATGCCAGAACAATCTTGCTAAGATGACTGGAGCTGTAAATTCTGTGTCAGCTGCCATAAATTTTTAGTAATTGCCACAATGTTTAATGTTTGAAGCAGTCCTGCTATTGGGAGATGGCCAGAAATAGAGCTTTAAATATATATCTGCATCAGCTAGCCACTCTTTCTCCTGGATGGTCACAGTAGCACTAAGTTAAGGTGAAAACATGCTGAATGGACTTAAATAAGCTTCTCTTCTTCCCCCAGTTCTAACCTCAGGACTCTGCTAAATTTATGTGCATGTTCCCATTTACAAACAGCAGCACATGAAGATGTAAGTCTACCCTTACACAGCAGCTAAGATGCCTAAGGTAAGTTTGTTACTGTGAGAGAGACCATAGAGATAACAAACATGCTAACAGACTCCTGTTTTCCTAGCAACCACCTTCTCACCTGCTTTATTATATATTTATTCTTTGAACCCTCTCTTGTTTTCAATTCAGCTACCAGCATAGTGCCCAGTGCTCCAGGCTGAAGTTGCTCTAGCACCTGCAGGGCAGAAGAGAGACAGTTTCAAGAAGCTGAACAAACAAGGCAGAAAAATTCTTCAAACCACAATTCCACAGAGCATACACCTCCATTTCCCACTAGCAGGGCTACAGGCACCTCAATTCCCCAGAGACACAAGGGTCTCCAACCCTGCAGGAAATTTCCCCTCACCCTAAAAGACCCACATTCCTCAGCAATCCCCTCCCAGAAGCCACATAGATCCTATCTTTAGAGCATCTTACACCTTCACCAGGGATATATAAACCCTCCTGGAGTGCACCCACTCCAGGCCTATACATCCTCCCCCGCCCAGGAATCCCTACATCCCCTCCTCTAGGCCATAAACCCCTCTTCATGTCTACATACACCTCCTTAAGGCCACAAACCCCTCTTCATGTCTACATATCCCCACTAGGAATTCCTACAACCCCTTCCCTATGCCACAAACCCCTCTTCACGTCTACACACCCAGTCCAGGGATACCTACATCCCCTACCCTAGGCCACAAACCTCTCTTCAGGCTTACACATCTCCCCTAAGAGCACCTACACCCCCTCCCCTAGGCCACAAACCTCTCTTCAGGCTTACACATCTCCCCTAAGAGCACCTACACCCCCTCCCCTAGGCCACAAACCTCTCTTCAGGCTTACACATCTCCCCTAAGAGCACCTACACCCCCTCCCCTAGGCCACAAACCTCTCTTCAGGCTTACACATCTCCCCTAAGAGCACCTACACCCCCTCCCCTAGGCCACAAACCTCTCTTCAGGCTTACACATCTCCCCTAAGAGCACCTACACCCCCTCCCCTAGGCCACAAACCCCTCTTCCTGTCTACATATCCCCCCTAGGGATACCTACATCCCCTTTTCTAGGCCACAAACCTCTCTTCAGGCTTACACATCTCCCCTAAGAGCACCTACACCCCCTCCCCTAGGCCACAAACCTCTCTTCATGCCTACAAACCCCACTAGGGACACCTACAACCCCCTCCCCTAGGCCACAAACCTCTCTTCAGGCTTACACATCTCCCCTAAGAGCACCTACACCCCCTCCCCTAGGCCACAAACCCCTCTTTGTGTCCACACACCCCACCAGGGATACCTACACCCCCTTCCCCATGCCACAAACCCCTCCTCGGGGCTACACACCCCCGAGGCCCACACAGCACCATTTACACCACCAGGCCGGGTTCAGCCCCTTGAAGCAGCACCTCATATTTCTCCATAGCTCGCCTGAAGCCCAGCTCCCCAGCCAGGCGGTAAGTGCAGAAAAACTCCCAATCCCACAGCAAGAAGAAGCCCTAGCAACAGGTGCAAGATAAATAAGAGACATTGCCAAGTTTTCAGACTTAAAAAAA